>SJYC01018999.1:0-26151 GCA_006408675.1 Madoqua kirkii | reverse complement strand
ATGTTCCAAAAACTTATCTGATGGTCTTGGCCTCATAGGAAAGTGCAGGAGACAATAGCAGTGTCAATTACACCTAGATCAAGGGAGAGTCAACTAACAGTTGATGTATTGCCTAAGATGCTACTCCATGAAGACAGCAACATTTCTACTTAAGATATCTGACTAGAGAAAATTTTTAAACTTCCAGCTTGGAAATTCCAAATATCTAGCTCTATTTGTGCACATTCTTCAGGCTTCAAAATCTGGAGATGGAGTATCCTCTTTGAAATCATATGATGTTAACCCACATAATAGAGACTCTACCTTTGTAGGTATAAGACCAATAGGAACTCTGCCTTTTTTCTGCTAAAACACTTAGTTTAAGGCCTTCATTATCCTCACTCACCTCCCGGCTATTTAGGAGTAGAGTTAATAGCACCACAATGAAAGTATAGAGATGGTTGTTATGAGGTTGTTAAACGGGCTATCCAGATGGACCTTCTTCCTGTTTACTCCAGTTTTAGGCTTTGTTCCTAAATAAACCCACAGTTGGAGGGAAAAAAATCCTCTCCTTGTCTTTAAAGTGGTTGAGGGTGTCAAAAGCTTTTGGGGATAAAAACCAGTGGATATCAGTATCTTATGTGTGGCTCAGAGGTTAAAGCGTCTGCCTCCAATGTGGGAGACCCGGGTTTGATCCCTGGGTCGGGAAGATCCCCTGGAGAAGGAAATGGCAATCCACTCTAGTATTCTTGCCTGGAGAATCCCATGGATGGAGAAGCCTAGTAGGTTACAGTCCATGGGGTCGCAAAGAGTCGGACACGACTGAGCGACTTCACCTTACCTTACCTTACATCCCTACCACTCACTCACACTCCTTCATCATATGGAGTTCCCTTAACTTACCCATACCTGGATGCTTTCTGCTCATGTAGCCCTCATAAGATTTGTTTATTGTGAAAATTTATAGACAGAGAACTGTGTTGTGCTACTTGTAGCAATCCCTCAAGCTAAATACTTAAAGTTTTTTGTAAATCTTATTTTTCTATTATTTCAGATACTCTATCATGAAGTGATAACTTTATAATAGTGCTACTTATAATATATAACATATTAAATATGATATACATGTATTTTAATATGTACTATATCATATGTAATAAAATAATAACTGCTACCATTGATTGAATATATATATATATATATACACATATAGATAGATATATACACATATGTATGTACAGATACCCTGAATATTCCTTGGAAGGACTTATGCTGAAGCAGAAGCTCTAATACTTTGGCCACCTGACACAAAGAGCCAACTTACTGGAAAAAATTTATGTCAATGGACATGAATCTGAGCAAATTCTGGGAGACAGTGAGGGACAGGGGAGCCTGAAGTGCTGCAGTCCATGGGGACACAAAGAGTTGGACATGACAGCATCTGAATATCAACAAAAATATATTAATATATGCCATGTACATTTAAAGATATGTAGGCACACTTTTCTTCAGAGCAGCTGTATGAAGAAATTGTTGTCTGCAGGCAGTGCTACGTGCATGGATGGATGTCTAGTGAATGCTTATAGCCATGGTAGATGCTATGATATGCTTTTCCAGTTCTTTTTCTGAAGGACTTACTTCCCCAGCTGAGAATGTTACCCAATGGAGAAGCCTCAAGTGTTAGCTTTCTCAAGAAATTGTACTTGAATATTGAACACTCTCTTGTCAAGACCACTCCAATCTTGGGGCCAGACCTTGTGCAATAAGTAGGTTGATGTAGTAGCATAAGGACCCAACACAACTCCAAAGGGTCATTCCAGTGTCAGAGCTCCCCATAAGATTGGTTGAAGCCTTGTTCCTCCCTCTGCCCTATCTCTCTTTCCTCCCACCTTTGGGACAGGTCCAGAGAGCATATCCCAGTAAATGTCCAGCAAGCTAATTTCTGATGATCATGCAATTTATTGTCCAATCTAAGTCTATTTTGTGAGTGAAAGTGAAAGTGTTAGCTGCTTAGTCGTGCCCAACTTTTTGTGACCCCCCCAGGGACTGTAGCCCACCAGGCTCCTCTGACTATAGAATTTCCTAGACAAGAATACTAAAGTGGGTTGTCATTTTTCTTCTCCAGGGCATCTTCTCAACCTCAGGATGGAACTTGGATCTCCTGCATTGCAGGTGGATTCTTTAGTAAAAGAGTATGCTAATCAGATGGAATGCAGGTACATCAGGCATAGACTAAAATTGTCCAAGTGAACTGAGACTTAAAGTCACTCTAGGTTTGGGATAAAATAACCATGCATTTAATACTATCTGAGTAATTGTAAACTCTTGGGCTGATTATTAACATCTCTAAATCTTATTCTCCTCATGAAACAGATGATACCTGTTTCAATGGTGAATGCAAGATTTGATGAAGATAAAGTATGTGAAACACCGGTGTAATGCATGGGGCATAATACACAGTACCTCTTGTGATCATTATATCCATACAGTTGAAAATGTGAAAATCAGAGAGACTAAGTAAATCCAAATGGTACCCATCTTGTTAAGTGGAATAGTCAGAATTCAAATTCAGTTTTCTTATTCCAAAACACATCCTAAAAACCAAGTTACTAATCTATCTTTTTTATGTGCTTTTCTAATCATTGTAAGAGTTCATCCTTTGAAATTTCATAAACTACTTTTCAGTATCAAGTACTCGTTTGACTGCAAGTGACAAAAGCAAAACAACAAAAACAAACAGTAAACAAGCAAAAGAGGAATGTGCTTACTCTAGTAAAAGAGAAGTTCAAGGAGAGGTCTGTGTTCAGTTCTCATTTCTTCCATGTACATGACAGTTGCACCTTTCTCATTTCGTGTATGGGATGCTTTTTGTTTAGTTCTGGCTTTATTTGTATTCACACTTTCCCACATATTTGGAAAGATGGCTACTAACAGCTTTAGGCCAGTGTAGCATGCAACTCCTGAGTCGAGAAAAGGAAAGCCCTTTCCTAATCCCTTACAAGACTGTTTTGGTCCTCTTTGGCATCTATGCCCATCAGAATTTTATGTTTTCCATTCTTTCTTTAAACTTCCACTAATTCTTCCCCTTCTTCAGCTGATGGCCCAATTATTTATTTCACTGAGAAAATTAAAGCAAAAGAGAAAATGTCCTGATGGTTCCACCATTAAACTTTTTAGTGTATCTACAACTGAAATCATATATCTTGCTTTCCTTTCTTTGAGAGTGATTGGTCTGTTCATGCTCCTACCAAAGACCAAACTATATCTCATTCTCTTACTAGAGAACTTTTCCTGAAAATTATCCTTTCTGGCTTCTTCCTCTACTGAATCATCCCCACCAGCATTTGTATTACAGGAAATACTATGATTCAAACATCTCTTTTAATTCAATAAGTGAAAGAAAATCGATGCTTACTGTTAGCCTTAATGATTGATTCAGAATGTAAAAATAGCTTTTACACTGAGTTTGAGTCTACTAAAATACTGTTTTTAAAATATAACTGTCCAAAATGCTCCTCAGTTTTTCTCTTTCTTTCTCTAAATGAAAATACCTCTACTGCCCTATTTTCTATTCCCCAGATCTTTATTTTTCACTGATTGAGAGTGAACAGCAATGATAATTGAACAATCGAGTGAAAACCAACTCCTCTGATTGTGCTTGCTATTTATTAGGTAGCACCTCCTACTCAAGTTACCTACTCAAGTAACCTACTTTAAAACTGTTGTTTAGTTGCTAAGTCATGTCTGTATCTTTGTGACACTGTGGAGAGTAGCTTACCAGGCTCCTCTGCCCATGGGATTTTCTAGTCAAGAATACTGGAATGGGATGCTAGTCCCTTATCCAGGGTATCTTCCTGACCCAGTGATCGAACCCATATCTCTTGCATTGGGAAGTGGACTCTTTAACACTGAACTACCTGGGAAGTCCACTTTAAAACTACTGAACAGTCTTTTGGACTCTGTGGGAGAGGGAGAAGGAGAGGGTGGGATGTTTTGGGAGAATGGCATTGAAACATGTATAATATCATATATGAAATAAATCGCCAGTCCAGGTTCAATGCATGATACCGGATCCTTGGGGCTGGTGCACTGGGACCACCCAGAGGGATGGTACATGGAGGGAGGAGGGAGGGGGGTTCAGGATGGGGAACACGTGTACACCTGTGGCAGATTCATGTTGATGTATGACAAAACCAATATAATATTGTAAAGTAATTAACCTCCAATTAAAATAAATAAATTTATATTAAAAAAATAAAACTACTGGCCCAAAACGAGTTTAAGTAATAATTATCAAGGAGATAATTTTAGGTAACACTTGTGAGTCTATGAAACAATGTGTTCAGGCAAGGTTCTAGACCTTTATGTTTTACCAGATTTGAGACATGGTCCATATAGAGAAGCTGGGGTAGTTAGTGAGAGATATCTGCTGTGGAAAGTGAATTGAATATAGAAGCTTTTTCTTCAGTACACATAATTACGACATAAAATGATGATGGTGGTGCAGGATGAGTAGCTCATAGGATGCAGTTTAACCTAAAATTTATAATTTCTGAAGATGGAGAAGGAATCAGTGGAGAAATGGTTGGTTTTCAAAGAGAAGATAATGCTCCATGCTAATATTAATAATAACTGAGATTATACTTTAGAGTATGCCAAGTTCACTCATGTTGGTTATCCTACTCAAAACTGACCCAACCTTGTGAGGAGCAATTTAATATAAAGGTGTAGAAATTAAGAACAAGTGAAGTAAAGCAACTTTATTAAAGTCATCCAATATATGAAACAAACCTAAGTTATGAGTAACAAAAATGTATGTGACTTTAGATGTAGGGGCCTGAGCATGCTGTGATTAATCTAGATGTGACTATTAATGAAACTGGATATGAAGCCTGGTTTTCTTCAGAGTCTCAGGTATGAAAATTTAGTATTTTTTTGTGTAAATAGCAAAATTTTACTGATATGTATAGTATTACTGGGAAGCCTGGTATGCTGCAGTCCATGGGATTTGCAAAGAGCTGGACACAGCTGAGCAACTGAACAAAAACAACAGTATTATCATGGATAAAAATACAGGAATGGGAGAATGTAGTCTTATGCACAAGAAGAAAATTATGTTTGAATTAATGAGTAGAATTTGAGTGTGAGGCATTCACCATGTCATTTTGCATCCTTACGCATGAAGACTGTTCTCAGGTGTGGAGATCTGAGGCTGAGTGAAATTTGCAACTATTGTCTACATGGGGCTTATCATTAATGTCTATTTCAGTAGCTTTTACTGGTATAAATTGAATCAATATTTTCACTCTGATTTTTAATAGTCATTATGATAATGCTTGTGGTAGCAAGGATGCCATATTATTAGTGGTAACTAATTTCTGTTTGGGTAAAGTCATGGCATAAAGAATCATTTGCTGATTCCTGGGATTAAGTTGAAAATTCTATTATGTTATTTGATTAAGGAGAAAGCTAGCTTGCTCTTATAAGATAGCTAGCTTGCTCTTATAAGATAACAAGTACTTAAGTTGACCCTTATTGCCAACATCTGTTGGATCATCAAAAAAGCAAGAGGTCTGGAAAAACATCTACTTCTGCTTTATTGATTACACCAAAGCCTTTGACTGTGTGGATCACAACAAACTGTGGAAAATTCTTCAAGAGATGGGAATACCAGACCACCTGACTTGCCTCTCAATAAATCTATTTGCAGGTCAGGAAGCAATAGTTAGAATTGGACATGGAACAACAGACTGGTTCCAAATAAGAAAAGGGGTATGTCAAGACTGTATATTGACAGTTTATTTAACTTATTTATCTTACATGCAGAGTACCTCATGAGAAACGCTGGGCTGGATGAAATATAAGCTGGAATCAAGATTGCTGGGACAAATATCAATAACCTCAAATATGCAGATGACACCACCCTTATGGCAGAAAGTGAATAGAAATTCAAGAGCCTCTTGATGAAAGTGAAAGAGGAAAGTGAAAAAGTTGGCTTAAAGCTCAACATTCAGAAAACAGAGATCATGGCATCCGGCATCCGGCCCCATCACTTCATGACAAATAGATGGGGAAACAGTGGCTGACTTTATTTTGGGGGACTCCAAAATCACTGCAGATTGTAACTGCAGCCATTAAATTAAAAGATGGTTGCTTCTTGGAAGAAAAGTTATGACCGAACTTGGCAGAATGTTAAAAAGCAGAGACATTACTTTGCCAACAAAGGTCCATCTAGTCAAGGCTATGGTTCTTCCAGTAGTCATGTATGGTTGTGAGAGTTGGACTATAAAGAAAACTGAGCACCGAAGAATTGATGCTTTTGAACTGTGGTATTGGAGAAGACTCTTGAGAGTCCCCTGGACTGCAAGGAGATCCATCCAGTCCATTTTGAAGGAAATCAGCCCTGAATATTTTTGGAAAGGACTGATGCTGAAGTTGAAGCTCTAATCCTTTGGCCACTTGATGCAAAGAACTGACTCATTTGAAAAGACCCTGATGCTGGGAAAGATTCAGGGCAGGAGGAGAAGGGGAGGACAGAGGATGAGATGTTGGATGGTATCACTGACTCAGTGGACATAAATTTGAGTAAACTCTGGGAGTTGGTGATAGATAGGGAGGCCTGGCATGTTGCAGTCTATGGGATCGCAAAGAGTCGGACACAACTGAGCGACTGAACTGAAATGAACTGAAACTGACCCTAGATAAAGAGTGGTGAAATATCAAATTTGATGGTACTTAGGGAAAAATAATGAAACAGACACTCATCTGCACTGATTACTTCCTTCTTATTGTTGTTGCTGTTATTTAGTTGCTAAGTTGTGTCTGACTCTTTGATGATCCCATGGACTATAGCCTGCCAGGCTCTTTTGTCCACGGGATTACTCAGGCAAGAATACTAGAGTGGGTTACCATTTCCTTAGGGCATTAAATATGAACTTGCTTTTCATAAAAATAATTTGCTTTACTTTCTTGACAATACGTGAAATGAAATAAAAATATTAATGAAATGAGTTTATCAAATTAAAACATATATAAACACATATGAGCACTGCCTTTTCAGCATGAGAGCCTGAAATTTAAGAAATTATAGCATTAAAAAGCTACTTGAAGGAAACATGGTGTGATGTAGCCAAACCAAACAGCAACCCTTAAATAAAAACCAAGAATCTATAGTTTGAGCGAAAGGAAAGAATCTTTTTTCAGCTCCACAGAATAATATGTGGCCACAGTATATCATATGTAGGAGGTTTACATCTAACTACTCATATGCTTGTAAGTCACTCCCTGAGTGTTAAATCTCTGAAAGGAGACAATCATGAGAGTCAAATAATTCTAAAGTATCAGAGAATTTAGAGGAAAGATGTGTTGAAGAAAAATCATAAGGAAATAAACTGTATGGAGTTGTCTACAGCTAAATTAGGTTATGAATAATAGAGTATTTCCTAAGATGCCAAGTTTAAGACTGAGTCTTGATTTTAAATTAGACTTAAATCATATACATGTATATGTGCTGGGTTGTGTCCAACTCTTTGTGACCCATAAGCTGTAGCCCTCCAGGCTTCTCTGTCCATGGAATTTTCTAGGCAAAAATACTGGAGAGAGTTGCCATTTTTTACTCCAGGTGTTCTACCTGACTCAGGGATTGAAATCTCCTCTCTTGCATCTCCTGTGTTGGCTGGTGGACTCTTTACCACTATACCACCTGGGAAACCTATATATATATATATATATATGAAATCTCATTTTATCTTTTACATAATACTTATTTGCAAGTCAATTAAAATATTTTTGTTTCATAATAAATTTTTTATAAAATGAAAGGGAAGTGATATTAGTGAAAAATGGTAAAGTGAGGACATCTGAAAATAATTTCCTTGGTAAAAAACAATGAAAAAACTGGCAAAAATAATCAGAATCAACTTTTATAGAACTTTGGAAATGAATCAAATGCTTTCAGGAATCTAGACAGGGTTTATTATTATTTTTTAATTTATAAAGGTTTAATTTGGGGGAGAAACAGTGAGATTTTTTAATGTTATGAGTCTATGAAACAATGTGTTCAGGCAAGGTTCTAGACCTTTATGTTTTACCAGATTTGAGACATGGTCCATATAGAGAAGCTGGGGTAGTTAGTGAGAGATATCTGCTGTGGAAAGTGAATTGAATATAGAAGCTTTTTCTTCAGTACACATAATTACGACATAAAATGATGATGGTGGTGCAGGATGAGTAGCTCATAGGATGCAGTTTAACCTAAAATTTATAATTTCTGAAGATGGAGAAGGAATCAGTGAAGAAATGGTTGGTTTTCAAAGAGAAGATAATGCTCATGCTAATATTAATAATAACTGAGATTATACTTTAGAGTATGCCAAGTTCACTCATGTTGGTTATCCTACTCAAAACTGACCCAACCTTGTGAGGAGCAATTTAATATAAAGGTGTAGAAATTAAGAACAAGTGAAGTAAAGCAACTTTATTAAAGTCATCCAATATATGAAACAAACCTAAGTTATGAGTAACAAAAATGTATGTGACTTTAGATGTAGGGGCCTGAGCATGCTGTGATTAATCTAGATGTGACTATTAATGAAACTGGATATGAAGCCTGGTTTTCTTCAGAGTCTCAGGTATGAAAATTTAGTATTTTTTTGTGTAAATAGCAAAATTTTACTGATATGTATAGTATTACTGGGAAGCCTGGTATGCTGCAGTCCATGGGATTTGCAAAGAGCTGGACACAGCTGAGCAACTGAACAAAAACAACAGTATTATCATGGATAAAAATACAGGAATGGGAGAATGTAGTCTTATGCACAAGAAGAAAATTATGTTTGAATTAATGAGTAGAATTTGAGTGTGAGGCATTCACCATGTCATTTTGCATCCTTACGCATGAAGACTGTTCTCAGGTGTGGAGATCTGAGGCTGAGTGAAATTTGCAACTATTGTCTACACGGGGCTTATCATTAATGTCTATTTCAGTAGCTTTTACTGGTATAAATTGAATCAATATTTTCACTCTGATTTTTAATAGTCATTATGATAATGCTTGTGGTAGCAAGGATGCCATATTATTAGTGGTAACTAATTTCTGTTTGGGTAAAGTCATGGCATAAAGAATCATTTGCTGATTCCTGGGATTAAGTTGAAAATTCTATTATGTTATTTGATTAAGGAGAAAGCTAGCTTGCTCTTATAAGATAGCTAGCTTGCTCTTATAAGATAACAAGTACTTAAGTTGACCCTTATTGCCAACATCTGTTGGATCATCAAAAAAGCAAGAGGTCTGGAAAAACATCTACTTCTGCTTTATTGATTACACCAAAGCCTTTGACTGTGTGGATCACAACAAACTGTGGAAAATTCTTCAAGAGATGGGAATACCAGACCACCTGACTTGCCTCTCAATAAATCTATTTGCAGGTCAGGAAGCAATAGTTAGAATTGGACATGGAACAACAGACTGGTTCCAAATAAGAAAAGGGGTATGTCAAGACTGTATATTGACAGTTTATTTAACTTATTTATCTTACATGCAGAGTACCTCATGAGAAACGCTGGGCTGGATGAAATATAAGCTGGAATCAAGATTGCTGGGACAAATATCAATAACCTCAAATATGCAGATGACACCACCCTTATGGCAGAAAGTGAATAGAAATTCAAGAGCCTCTTGATGAAAGTGAAAGAGGAAAGTGAAAAAGTTGGCTTAAAGCTCAACATTCAGAAAACAGAGATCATGGCATCCGGCATCCGGCCCCATCACTTCATGACAAATAGATGGGGAAACAGTGGCTGACTTTATTTTGGGGGACTCCAAAATCACTGCAGATTGTAACTGCAGCCATTAAATTAAAAGATGGTTGCTTCTTGGAAGAAAAGTTATGACCGAACTTGGCAGAATGTTAAAAAGCAGAGACATTACTTTGCCAACAAAGGTCCATCTAGTCAAGGCTATGGTTCTTCCAGTAGTCATGTATGGTTGTGAGAGTTGGACTATAAAGAAAACTGAGCACCGAAGAATTGATGCTTTTGAACTGTGGTATTGGAGAAGACTCTTGAGAGTCCCCTGGACTGCAAGGAGATCCATCCAGTCCATTTTGAAGGAAATCAGCCCTGAATATTTTTGGAAAGGACTGATGCTGAAGTTGAAGCTCTAATCCTTTGGCCACTTGATGCAAAGAACTGACTCATTTGAAAAGACCCTGATGCTGGGAAAGATTCAGGGCAGGAGGAGAAGGGGAGGACAGAGGATGAGATGTTGGATGGTATCACTGACTCAGTGGACATAAATTTGAGTAAACTCTGGGAGTTGGTGATAGATAGGGAGGCCTGGCATGTTGCAGTCTATGGGATCGCAAAGAGTCGGACACAACTGAGCGACTGAACTGAAATGAACTGAAACTGACCCTAGATAAAGAGTGGTGAAATATCAAATTTGATGGTACTTAGGGAAAAATAATGAAACAGACACTCATCTGCACTGATTACTTCCTTCTTATTGTTGTTGCTGTTATTTAGTTGCTAAGTTGTGTCTGACTCTTTGATGATCCCATGGACTATAGCCTGCCAGGCTCTTTTGTCCACGGGATTACTCAGGCAAGAATACTAGAGTGGGTTACCATTTCCTTAGGGCATTAAATATGAACTTGCTTTTCATAAAAATAATTTGCTTTACTTTCTTGACAATACGTGAAATGAAATAAAAATATTAATGAAATGAGTTTATCAAATTAAAACATATATAAACACATATGAGCACTGCCTTTTCAGCATGAGAGCCTGAAATTTAAGAAATTATAGCATTAAAAAGCTACTTGAAGGAAACATGGTGTGATGTAGCCAAACCAAACAGCAACCCTTAAATAAAAACCAAGAATCTATAGTTTGAGCGAAAGGAAAGAATCTTTTTTCAGCTCCACAGAATAATATGTGGCCACAGTATATCATATGTAGGAGGTTTACATCTAACTACTCATATGCTTGTAAGTCACTCCCTGAGTGTTAAATCTCTGAAAGGAGACAATCATGAGAGTCAAATAATTCTAAAGTATCAGAGAATTTAGAGGAAAGATGTGTTGAAGAAAAATCATAAGGAAATAAACTGTATGGAGTTGTCTACAGCTAAATTAGGTTATGAATAATAGAGTATTTCCTAAGATGCCAAGTTTAAGACTGAGTCTTGATTTTAAATTAGACTTAAATCATATACATGTATATGTGCTGGGTTGTGTCCAACTCTTTGTGACCCATAAGCTGTAGCCCTCCAGGCTTCTCTGTCCATGGAATTTTCTAGGCAAAAATACTGGAGAGAGTTGCCATTTTTTACTCCAGGTGTTCTACCTGACTCAGGGATTGAAATCTCCTCTCTTGCATCTCCTGTGTTGGCTGGTGGACTCTTTACCACTATACCACCTGGGAAACCTATATATATATATATATATATGAAATCTCATTTTATCTTTTACATAATACTTATTTGCAAGTCAATTAAAATATTTTTGTTTCATAATAAATTTTTTATAAAATGAAAGGGAAGTGATATTAGTGAAAAATGGTAAAGTGAGGACATCTGAAAATAATTTCCTTGGTAAAAAACAATGAAAAAACTGGCAAAAATAATCAGAATCAACTTTTATAGAACTTTGGAAATGAATCAAATGCTTTCAGGAATCTAGACAGGGTTTATTATTATTTTTTAATTTATAAAGGTTTAATTTGGGGGAGAAACAGTGAGATTTTTTAATGTTTTAACTTGCCTTATTCCCATTCTTCTGTCTATAATGCCATGGCAGCCCTAAAAACAAATAGCTCTCAATCACTGGACACTAATGGTCATGCAGCCACCAGTCTTATTCCCAGAGAATTATCGCTTTTTGACATGAATACTCACTGGAAGACCCGACTTACTCCTTTCTTTCTGTGACATAACGGGCCTTGTCTCATGTGTGAAACCTTTTCCCCAGGACATTTGTTGAAAATATTAAGAGGCAATTTTAAAATTTCATGGTAGCCAGAGGTGGCAAATAAAAGCAACAATAACAAAATAATAATAGATAGTCATGAAGTTTAAAAGAAAAAGTTATTGAATGAGAAATCCATTGGGAGTTTGAAAAGTCCTAACATGTTACTGGGAATCAAATAAAGTAAGCTCACTCACAGGTGTGTGGTGGTGCACATGCCAAGCACAGTGCCTGTGTTTAAGAAAGGTATGAGAAGGCTAGCTTTCACCGCTGGCTGACCTGGAGGCTCTGGGACATCTGGAAGTGAAGGACAAGCCATTTTCAGCTGCCAGGCTGGGTGTTGGAAGTGTGACCCAAAATGGGCACAGAGCCTCTCAGCAAAGACTGGCAGAATGATTGGATGCAAGCACTTAATGAAATCTCGGTCCAGTTATTCACTGACCACTAATCTAACAGAGCAGAGACTCCAGTGTCCAAACATGGCAAAGAATAAAGCTTTTGGAGAATTGATTTAAGAAAGATACTACACAAACATTCTACAGTACAACAAACTGCAAACCCATCAGACTCTAGGTCTTGGGAAAGATAATTTTCGGGGCTGGAAAATTTTATTATTTAAAGTGTTTTAGCATTTTTTATTTAAATGCAACAAGCACGTATAAGACATACAAAGGAAAAAAAAAAAAAAAAGTATGGCCCATAAATAAGGGAAATAAAGCAATCAATAAAACTGTCCATGAGATACCTTAGATTTTGCTTATTAGAAAAAGATTTAAAATTAGCTATAAAGAACTAACATAAACCATGTCTAAAAGAACTAAAGAAAATGAGATTAATATCTCACCAAGCAACTACCAATACACAGATAGAACTTATTAAAAAGAAACAGTGCTAGAGGGTTCCCTTTCCTCCAATCCTCTCGATAGTTTATATAGATTTATAAATAGTTTATAAATTATAGATTGTAGTTTATAGATTATATTACTGTCTCTTATACACAATGAGATACCTTAGATTTTGCTTATTAGAAAAAGATTTAAAATTAGCTATAAAGAACTAACATAAACCATGTCTAAAAGAACTAAAGAAAATGAGATTAATATCTCACCAAGCAACTACCAATACACAGATAGAACTTATTAAAAAGAAACAGTGCTAGAGGGTTCCCTTTCCTCCAATCCTCTCGATAGTTTATATAGATTTATAAATAGTTTATAAATTATAGATTGTAGTTTATAGATTATATTATGATAACCATTCTGACCATACCTCATTGTAGTTTTGATTTGCATTTCTTTAATAATGAGCCATGTTGAATGTCTTTTCATGTGCTTTTTGACCATCTGTAGGTCTTCTTTGGAAAAATGTCTGTTTCGATCTTCCTCCCATTTTTTTTACTAACTTGGTTGCTTTTCTGGTATTGAGCTGTATGAACTCCTTGCATATTTTGGAGATAATATTTTTGTCAGTTGTTTCATCTACAATTATTTTCTCCTGTTCTGAGTGTTGTCTTTTAATCCTGTCTATTATTTTCTTTGCTGCACAAAAGCTTTTAAGTTTAATTAAGCCTCCTTTGTATACTTTTGTTTTTATTTCCATTACTCTAGGAGGTGGGTAAAAGAGGATCTTGCTGTGATATATTTCAAAGAGGGAGGGAGACTGAGAGGGAGTTGAGGAGAGAGAGGACACATGTTTACCTGTCACTAATTCATGCTGATGTATGGCAGAAACCAACACAATACTGTAAAGCAATTATTCTCTAATAAACAGAAAAAAATAAAATGATGAAATTAAAAACTATATAATAACAATAAAAATTTTCTGAGAAGAATTTGACAGTAGATTTGGACAGACAGAAAAAAAGGAATCATCTAACTTGCAGAAAGATCAATGAGATTCTCCAGTCTAAGGAATAGAAAGAAAAAAAAAAAAAGAATGAAAAAAAAAAGTCTCAGAGACTTGTGAGACACCATCAAGAATATAAAGATATAAATATATCTAAAGTGGGAGTCTTGAAAAAATATATAAAGATATGCAAAGTGGGAATCCTGAAAACAGAGGAGAGAGAGAGAGAAAAAGAGAGAGATGGGCATAAAATATATTTGAAGAAATGGTGGTTGAAAGGCTACAAAGTGAAGTGAAGTCGTTCAGTCGTGTCCAAATCTTTGCGACCCCATGGACTGTAGCCTACTACACTCCTCCGTTCATTTTCCAGGCAAGAGTACTGGAATGGGTTGGCATTTCCTTCTCCAGAGGATTTTCCTGTCCCAGGGATCGAATACAGGTCTCCCGCACTGTAGGCAGACGCCCTACCATCTGAGCCACCAGGGAAGCACGTATAAGACATACAAAGGAAAAAAAAAAAAAGAAAGTATGGCCCATAAATAAGGGAAATAAAGCAATCAATAAAACTGTCCATGAGATACCTTAGATTTTGCTTATTAGACAAAGATTTAAAATTAGCTATAAAGAACTAAAATAAACCATGTCTAATATAAAGAAAGTGAAAGTGAAGTTGCTCAGTCATGTCAGACTCTTTCAGACTTCATGGACTGTAGCCCACCAGGCTTCTCCATCCATGGGATTCTCCAGGCAAGAATACTGGAGTGGGTTGCCATTTCCATCTCCAGGGGATCTTCCCAACCCAGGGATAAGACCCAGGTCTCCCACATTGTAGGCAGACACTTAAAAAAAAAGCATATATAAAAAAAGCTTATAACTGGATGAAAATCATTACCTAAACACCCAAGAAGCTCAATGAATTCCAAGTCAGAAAAACTCAAAGAGACTCACAGTTAAATCACAATTAAACTGTCAGAAGTCAAAAACAAAGATAGACTCTTGAAAACAACACAAGAGAAATATTCATGAGGTACAAGAGAGTGCATGATATTTTTCACTGATTTTCCAATAGAGTTTATGAAAAGTAGATGAGTCTCAGATGGCACAGTATTCAAAGTTCTGAAAGAAAATGACAGCCATCAACAAAATAAAAAGACAACCTATTACATGGAAGAAAATATTTGCAAATCATTTATCTGATGGGGTTAATATTCAAAACATATAAAGAACTCATGCAACTCAGTAGCATAAAAACAGAGTCTGATTAAAAAATGAACAGGGGATCCGAATTAACATTTTTTTCAGAGAAGTTATGCAAATGGTCAACAGGTACATGAAAAGGAGCTCAAATATCACTATTCATTAGAAAAAAATCAAAACTACAATGAGATGCCCCCTCACACCTGTTAGATGGCTATTATCAAAAGGATAAGAATTATATGTAGCTAGCCATGTGAAGGCAATGGCAACCCACTCTTGCCCGGAAAATCCCATGGACAGAGGAGCCTGATAGGTTGCAGTTCATGGGGTCACTAAGAGTGGGGCACAACTGAGTGACTTCACTTTCACTTTTCACTTTCATGCATTGGAGAAGGTAATAGCAACCCACTCCAGTGTTCTTGCCTGGAGAATCCCAGGGATGGGGGAGCCTGGTGGGCTACTGTCTATGGGATCACACAGGGTCGGTCACGACTAAAGTGACTAAGCAGCAGCAGCAGCAGCAGCAGCAGCAGCAGCAGCAGCAGCCATGTGAAGGAAAGGAAATCCTTATGCACTGTTGATAGAAATCTGGGTTGATGCAGCCACTAACGAGAGTAGTATGGAATTTCCTCATAAAATTAAAAACAGATCTACCATACAGACCCAGCAGTTTCACTTCTAGGTATTTACCTAAAAGAAATAAAAATACTAATGGGAAAGGATATATTCACCCCCATATTGACTGCAGCACTATTTACAACAGCCAAGATATGGAAGGAACCTGAGTACTTGCCATCAGGTGAATGGAAAAGACATGACATACACATGTATGCACAATGAAATGCTGTCCAGCCATAGATCTCTTGCCATGCACTGTGACAACATGGAAAAAGCTTGGAGGGTGTTATACTAAATCAACTAAGTCAGGGAGAGAAAAATACCATATCACAACTCTTGTATGTGTAATCTAAAGAACAAAAACAACCCCCCCAAAAAAACTGAACTCATAGATACAGAAAATAGATTGATGGACCCCAGAGATATGGGGTGAAGGTGGACAAAATGAGTAGAGGTAGTTGATATAGCTGACTCAATGTGTAATAAGATCTTTCTTAAGCAGGAATAAATCAATAAAATGAAGGCTCTTTCTCCAAGTCTAGAAATTTTTATCAACTGGTTTGCAGGCAGGATAAAAAAGAGAACACTTACTTTGGATAAGTGATAAGTATTTAATAAAGAAACAAATTACACAGTTATGGCAGGATTTAGTGAAGTTGATGAAGGATGACCCAGTAAGCTTGGGCAAGAAAGACAAGAGGATCTTTACTGCTCCTCGGCCTGACAAAGTTAGAGGAAGGAACCAGAATCATGTGAGAAAGTAACTGTACCAATAGGGCTGTATAACATGAACTGTGGCCTTTAATAAAGTGACACAGTCAACCTACTGCTATCCAATAGAGATAGAAGCTAATCAGTTCAATTCATTGCTCAGTCACGTCTGACTACTTGTACCCCATGGACCACAGCACACAAGTCTTCCCTGTCCATCACCAACTCCCAGAGTTTACTCAAACGGTGATGCCATACAACCATCTCATCCTCTATTGTCCCCTTCTCCTCCTGCCTTCAATCTTTCCCAGCATCAGGGTCTTTTAAAATGAGTCAGTTCTTCACATCAGGTGGCCAAAGTATTGGAGTTTCAGCTTAAGCTAATAGTTGACAGGTATTTAGTTTTATGGTAGAAATTCTCTTAATGGCTGAAAAAAAAATCACCCTTTACTTAAGGAAGATGGTAATATCTGAAACGGTGATGCCATACAACCATCTCATCCTCTATTGTCCCCTTCTCCTCCTGCCTTCAATCTTTCCCAGCATCAGGGTCTTTTAAAATGAGTCAGTTCTTCACATCAGATGGCCAAAGTATTGGAGTTTCAGCTTAAGCTAATAGTTGACAGGTATTTAGTTTTATGGTAGAATTTCTCTTAATGGCTGAAAAAAAAAATCACCCTTTACTTAAGGAAGATGGTAATATCTGCTCTAGGTTGTATGTAAAGGCCACACAGCCTGAAAAAGGACTATTGGGTCTTGCTTCAGCATCTGCTCTCCTACCTCCATGCCAGAGCACACAGCTGTCTTGATACCATGCCTATTGCTGCAGATATTACATTAATGATTGAGTTAATTGTTGGGCTTATCCTTCTCTCATACATGAAACTACATGGGTGGATATTCTGTGCACTTTGTGTATTAAAGCACTTTGACCTTGCAATTAATTTCTAAGGTGACAGCAGTTATGTTGCTAGAGGAAAATAAAAGAATGACAACAAAAGTCAGCAGTGTGGATTAATACAAGAAGAGCCATGATGCCAGGAATGGAGATGCAGAGTGATGGACTATATAGCTTCAATCAAAGGTGGGTTGCCATAGAAATTATGCAAAAATGGAACTTTGGGCATTCAGCACAATTAAGTGTTATTACCAGCCATAACCAGCTAAAGAACATGCTTTTTAAAACAGAAAGAAAGAAAAGGAATTAAGAAAATGAACTGGGAGGACTAATATGACAAAACATGTTTCTGATAATAATAATGAGGAAACATCTTATGTTCTCTGAGATAAGCATCTAGAATATTTAAAGACTGGCAATGATGGGCTTGGTTTAAATGACTAGGTTAGCATTAAAACCCTCATTAAAATAAAGATCAGTATTCATTCTCAGTTTTCTGATGATATTTTTTGGCACTGTGTCTACAGTTAAAGTCAGAAAAAAAACTCACTTGGAATTCTCATGACTAAGCTAATTTCACTGGGTCACAAGAGTGCTTTCCAATATTACTGTACAGCACAATCTTTGATAAAGAATGGCTCCTAAGGCTTAATATTTTATCCTAATTCAAATCATACAGTCCATAATTTCCTGTTATCCAAACAAACCCAGTGGGCAGGCATGAACACAATTTGGCCACAAACACTAGTAATCACTACTTTTTCCCCAAGCTTTAATAAGACGCCTTTGGCTACAATGCCATTTGCCAATGGACAAAAGCTCTCATATTGACCACAGGCATGAATTCGATTTATTTTAAAAAGGAGCCATCTGGGTAAAAACCACTGCCTGTGGTATGAACCTTGACCAACACAGCAAAGCCACCATCTCACACCAAAATTCCCGAGTAAAGAAAAAAAAAAAAATTGGACTGAATAATAAAGAAAATGTGGGTAAAAAGAAAGTAACTGTGTTTGAATATTTAAGTGTCAGAATTAATGCTCCTAGACGATAACAATTCTTTTGTCTTGAAAAAGTAGAAAATCTGTCCTTCCACTTTGCTTTGTTCAGAAGACCATCAGCTCAGTCGTACCAACATGCTACAGATCTTAAACTTGCATCTGAGGAATAAAGGTGATCTTTGCAGAGCGTCTACCAGATGGTAGACTATTCTATGAATTTCAGCATAACTTACCTCATTGAATCAAATAAAAACAATATAATTTTAAGCAATACATAACTGCTGTCACCTTAGAAATTAATTGCAAGGTCAAAGTGGTTTAATACACAAAATACTTCTCCTATTGTCCATGAAGTATTACTGCCAGAGTTAACCTTTCTTTGTGAACATGCAGAAATCCAGAAAAAGTCTATCCACAGGGTTGTAACAACACAGTAACCAGATAAATAAGATGTTTTCATCCATTAAACCATTAAATTCATTCCTTCTTTGGAAGGAATGATGCTAAAGCTGAAACTCCAGTACTTTGGCCACCTCATGAGATGAGTTGACTTATTGGAAAAGACTCTGATGCTGGGAGGGACTAGGGGCAGGAGGAGAAGGGGATGACCGAGGATGAGATGGCTGGATGGCATCACGGACTCGATGGACGTGAGTCTGAGTAAACTCCGAGAGATGGTGATGGACAGGGAGGCCTGGCGTGCTGTGATTCATGGGGTCTCGAAGATTCGGACACAACTGAGTGACTGAACTGAATATCCATTAAACAACAGACAACATAAGATTGTGATCTATAAAAAGGGAAAGAAATTTTCCCTGGATTACACCAGTTTCTCACTGAAATCAGCTGCCAGGCTGCTACACATGGAGGGGAAATCCAGAAGAGAACAGCATGATTTGCAACATGTAAGTGTCAAATATCAAGGTCTAGGGAGGTCAAGGCAACCCAAATCAGCAGAACAGACTAACAGAGGGAAGTGGCTTCCAAAAGAAACAATTGTGTATGTCTTCAGAGAGATACCCTGGAGTCCTTGGATAAGTATAGATGTGTGGTTGCATGATATAAAACTATGTGAGAAGGAAAAAAAAAAAAGCTATATGTCAAAAGAATTCCTGGAACTCATATGGACCTGTGAAGAGCTTACATTTGCTCCAGTCAAAGGAAAAGACATACAATACACAGAGTATCAGGTGGAGTTGCCGGAAGAATCACATGTTGCTGCTGCTGCTGCTAAGTTGCTTCAGTCGTGTCCGACTCTGTGCAACTCCATACACGGTGGCCTACCAGTCTCCCCCATCCCTGGGATTCTCCAGGCAAGAGTACTGGAGTGGGTTGCCATTGCCTTCTCCAATGCAGGCAAGTGAAAATTGAAAGTGAAGTCGCTATGCTGCTAGGTCACGTCAGTTGTGTCAGGGTTGTAACAACACAGTAACCAGATAAATAAGATGTTTTCATCCATTAAACCATTAAATCCATTCCTTCTTTGGAAGGAATGATGCTAAAGCTGAAACTCCAGTACTTTGGCCACCTCATGAGATGAGTTGACTTATTGGAAAAGACTCTGATGCTGGGAGGGACTAGGGGCAGGAGGAGAAGGGGATGACCGAGGATGAGATGGCTGGATGGCATCACGGACTCGATGGACGTGAGTCTGAGTAAACTCCGAGAGATGGTGATGGACAGGGAGGCCTGGCGTGCTGTGATTCATGGGGTCTCGAAGATTCGGACACAACTGAGTGACTGAACTGAATATCCATTAAACAACAGACAACATAAGATTGTGATCTATAAAAAGGGAAAGAAATTTTCCCTGGATTACACCAGTTTCTCACTGAAATCAGCTGCCAGGCTGCTACACATGGAGGGGAAATCCAAAAGAGAACAGCATGATTTGCAACATGTAAGTGTCAAATATCAAGGTCTAGGGAGGTCAAGGCAACCCAAATCAGCAGAACAGACTAACAGAGGGAAGTGGCTTCCAAAAGAAACAATTGTGTATGTCTTCAGAGAGATACCCTGGAGTCCTTGGATAAGTATAGATGTGTGGTTGCATGATATAAAACTATGTGAGAAGGAAAAAAAAAAAAAGCTATATGTCAAAAGAATTCCTGGAACTCATATGGACCTGTGAAGAGCTTACATTTGCTCCAGTCAAAGGAAAAGACATACAATACACAGAGTATCAGGTGGAGTTGCCGGAAGAATCACATGTTGCTGCTGCTGCTGCTAAGTTGCTTCAGTCGTGTCCGACTCTGTGCAACTCCATACACGGTGGCCTACCAGTCTCCCCCATCCCTGGGATTCTCCAGGCAAGAGTACTGGAGTGGGTTGCCATTGCCTTCTCCAATGCAGGCAAGTGAAAATTGAAAGTGAAGTCGCTATGCTGCTAGGTCACGTCAGTTGTGTCCGACTCTGTGAGACTCCACAGACGGCAGCCCACCAGGCTCCCATCCCTGGGATTCTCCAGGCAACAGTACTGGAGTGGGTTGCCATTTTCTTCTCCAGTGCATGAAAGTAAAAAGTGAAAGTGAAGTCGCTCAGTTGTGTCCAACTCTTTGCGACCCCATGGACTGTAGCCAACCAGGCCCCACTGTCCATGGGATTTTCCAGGCAAGAGTACTGGAGTGGGTTGCTATTGCCTTCTCCTGAAGTCGCTCAGTCGTGTCCAACTCTTTGCGACCCCATGGACTGCAGCCTACCAGGCTCCTCCGTCCATGGAATTTTCTAGGTGGAGTTGCCAGAAGAATCACATGTTAGTAGTGGGCTAATTTATGTCTGGAGTCAAGACTGCTCTGAACTCACCATAACCAAGCTTACATGTAAGGCACACAATCATGCAACTCATCTCATGTACATCGGTTGCATACCAGAACAAAACCTATCTCTCTTTGAAGAAATAGGAGGAACTCTTTCACTCAATAGCATAAAAATTCAAAACATCCAGTGTACATTAAAAATTATGAGAAATGTAAAGAAGTTGGACAATTTGACCCATAACAAGAAGAAAAATAAGTTGATAAAAACCAGACTAAGAGAACACAGACATGACTGAGCTAGCAAAAAAAAAAAAAAAAAAAATAGAAATAGAAATTAATATCTTGTCAGATAGTATGTGTACTATAAAGTACTCTGGTTATAAAGGAAAGCATAAATATGATGAAGAGGAAACTGAAAGATACAAAAGTGATTCAATTGGCACACTTTGAGACAAAATGTGTAATATCTGAAAATTAAAGACAATAATAATGAAGTAGATGAGATACTGTAGAAAAGAAATTAATGAACTTGAACAGTTAACACTAATAGCCACCAAAATATAGCACAGAAAAAGATAGAAAACTTAGAAAATCAGTGATCTTACAACATTAAGCAGTTTAACAATGTTTGTAATTGGAATCCCAGAAAATGGGGGGGAAGGCTAAAAGTGTTTGTTCAACTACTGATTATGAGCTAATTGTCAAATGTGATAAAACTGTAAATAAGAAATAAAAGAAGCACAGTTCCCTCAAAGCAGAATAAATATAATATGCAAATTGAAAAAACATAGTTATAGATTAAAAAAACAAAAATAGACAAAGAACAGACACATATATTTTGACAAAGGACCTAAAATGATAACTATTTCTCAATGTAAACACTCGTGTCATTAAACAATGGAGAAATATTTTAGTATTCAAAGTAAAATAAGCAAACAAGTCAATCCATAAAGTTATTCAAATACAAATTTTAAAAATAAAATTAAAAAATTAAGTAAAGCCACTTTCAAAAGTGCAAAGCTGATAGATTTTACCATGAGCAGACATGTACTATAAGAAATGATATACAAAGGGAAAGTGATATGAGATTAAAGTGTAGATCTTTATAAGGCAATAATGAATGTTGGAAATAAAAAATACAACATACATTTTCATTTTTAAACAATGCTAAAACATAATCAACTATTAAAACATAAATAATAATATATACATAATACATAATTTATATATATATTTAACATATACAAAAGGGACCAATATATGACAAGATAAAGAATGGTAATGAGGGTTGTAGAGGAAAAAAAAGGAAGAATAAAAAAAAAAGGAAGAATAAAGCTGTAACATTTTAAAACTATATTTGAAATACTGTACAAATTATTGGAAGGTTGACTGTAGTGAATAAAAATATGTATACAGATACATAAGACACAAAAAACATAATTCATGACAGAAAAAGGTGACAAGCTAGACTTCATTAAAATCAAAACATTCTGCTCTATGAAGGACAGTATGAAGAGAAGGGCTTCTTTATCTCTGGATGATAGGAATCTGCCTGTACTGCATGAGACCTGGATTCAATCCCTGGGTCAGGAAGATCCCCTGGAGGAAGTCCTGGCACCCCACTCCAGTATTCCAAGAGAATTCCATGGACAGAAGAGCTTGGTGGGCTACAGTCCACGGGGTGGCAAAGTTTGGATATGACTAAGCACAATACAACATATGACTTTGTGGAAAAAGCAAAACTATGAAGACAGTAAATAGAATAGCGGTTGCCAGTTGTTGAGAGGGGAGAGAGAGGATAAATATTTGGCAAACAGTATTTTTAGGACATGAAAATGCTATGTGATACTAGAGTGATGGATGTGTGTCATTTCATGATGTTCCAAACTCACAGGCTGTGCAACACCA
This sequence comes from Madoqua kirkii, assembly GCA_006408675.1. Lineage (NCBI taxonomy): Eukaryota > Metazoa > Chordata > Mammalia > Artiodactyla > Bovidae > Madoqua > Madoqua kirkii. Next base: position 3,272 of record SJYC01018999.1, on the reverse strand, counting down.
AGAAAGACCCTAAGGTAAGCTATGGACTTTGAATGATAGTGAAGGGTCAATGTAGGGTCATTAGTTTAAACAAAGGTAGCACCATGGCATGGAATGTTGATAATGAGGGAAGCTACACATGCTTGGGGACAGAGGTATGTGGGAAATCTCTGTACTTCCCTCTCAGTTTTGTTTTAGATCTGCATATGGCATACATGCAATAGTTATAGAAACATATTGATCAAAATATGTAAAGGGTCCACATTCCTTCAAGGTAAGTAAAAGTATAAATTATATCATGCAAATAGAGACCCCACTGCAAGAATGGGCTTCCTTGGCCTTCATGACTGCACTAAGATCGGTACCCTTCTTATGAAAAAAGAGTCCCTCCTCACCCTCAGTGCAAAATTTCCATTGCTGTTGTGGGATAAAGGCTTTTAGACAGGTAATTTATTCACAAATTAATCTCAGAAAGCATTAGTTAGGGTGGAAAAAGTGAGACAAGAAATGGAAAAAAGCCAGTATGAATGAATGGTTATTACTATGTGATCAGTCTTACTAGGGACATCTAGAACATGCTTCCAAATTATTTCATTAGGAGACAGAAAGACTGGAGCATTTTCAAACCTACTCTCACCTTACATTGGTTGAGGGATTCCTAGGAGGCATTAACACTCCATTTCTAACTCCCTCTTTGATTCTGTTCAGTTGCTCAGTCATGTCTAACTGTGTGTGACCCCGTGACTGTAGCTCAACAGGCTCCTTTATCCATGGAGTTTCTCCAGGCAAGAGTACTGGAGCAGATTGCCATTTCCTACTCCAGGGGAACTTCTGGATCCAACGATCAAGACTGCAATTCGTGCATCTCCTGCATTGGCAGACAGGTTCTTTACCACTCTGCCACCCAGGAAGCCCTGCTTGAAGCTGAGCAGCACTGATTAGCTGGAAGGAACTCACAAGCCTGTAATTAAAAAAAAAAAAGGAGGAGGGGGCGCATGAAATGGGAAGCTGTGAGTAAGCTGGAAACAGGTGAAATTCAGGTAAAAGCAGTGGGCTTAGGAGACAGGATGCACGGGTCAACAGTGTCTGTTGGAGTCAGTTTTTTGTTTTTTGTTTTTTGTTTTGCTTGTTTGTTTTTAAATTTGTCAAATACACTCTGTTTGAAAGTGTTAGTCACTCATTCACGTCTGATTTTTTGCAACCCCATAGACTGTAGCCCACCAGGCTCCTCTGATCACGGCATTCTCCAGGCAAGAATACTGGAGTGGATTGTCATTCTCTTCTCCAGGGGATCTTCCTGACTCAAAAATCAAACCTGGGTCTGTCACTTTGAAGGCAGATTCTTTACCACGTGAGCCACCAGGGAAGCCTAAGAATACTGGAGTGGATACCCTATCCCTTCTCCAGGGGAACTTCCCAACTCAGGAATTAAACTATGGTCTCCTGCAATGCAGGCAGATTCTTTACCAGCTGAGCTACCAGGGAGGTCCATATAGAAACATATATTCACTATGAAACACATTGTTAGAATAAACTACCTTTTGTGGCCTATAGTTTCAGGTATTCAAAGACTTTTATCAGGTAGAATATTCCTAGGCTCACAGGTTTCCCCCCAAGTGTTGATGAAGAGATAGTCCTGAAGATCTTTAGAATGTGTGGTGTGTGGACAACCTAGGTATATTGCATTGACCATCTAGTGCATACCTTCTAAGCCACTTATGACTTTTTCATACCATTGATAACTTGCTAACCAAGGTTAACTTAACTAATAACAAACAGTGAACTCCAAATTTGAGTCGAAGACCAGTCTTCCTGATCTATCTTTCTTTTGTACCTTTTTAAAAAATACTTTGATGTAGACCATTTTTAGTCTTTATTGGATTTGTTACAATATTGCTTCTGTTTTATGTTTGGGTTTTTGGCCACAGACATGTGGGATCTCAGCTCCCAGACTAGGAATAGAACCCACAATCCAGGCTTTGGAAGATGAAATATTAACCACTGGACCAGAGAAGTATCTCATTTGTAACTTGCAACTTAAATGTGGTCTGTGAACCAGCAGTAGTGGCTTTTAGGAGGAGCTTGTCAGAAAAGCAGAATTTCAGGCCACCTTATAGAACTTACCAAAGCAGAATCTGCTTTTGAACAAGATCCAGGTTAATATGACTAAATTAAGATTTGAGAAGCAAAGTCCTAGCAGGCCTATTTGTGAAGCTACTGTGAGTTACATTGCGGTCGCTTTTTGATAATGTTATCTTAAGCAAATTGTTTATCTCTCTGATCATATTATCTCATCTAAAACATATGTATATTTTTATACACACTCAGACTCACAGGTACACACACACACATATTACACATATGTGTAATATATATGTATAGGAATCTTGCAGAGACATGCCAAAGATCAATTTTAATATATATGCAAAGCATCTTGAACAATGATTGATTCTTTTATGTAGATATGTTCATTATGATCATGATGGCACCCATGAATACAGACAGCAGAAGGAGGATACAGGAATACATACAGAAATTACTGCTGTGAAAGAGGTACATAGAGAAAAAAGAAAAGTGTAAAAAAAAAATCAAAGTGTAGAGTTTTAAAAAGGAAGAGTAATTGTGTCATGAATCAGTTTAGTTCAAAATAGAAAAAAAAAAGTGCCAATGAATTTTTATAAGACAATGGAGCTAGTTTTATAAGACACTGGACTTAGTTCAATATATACCTTTCAATATAGTAGAGCCTTCTCTAGAAAAATTTGCCCCTTTTTTTAAAAATATTTTTTGGCTTCAATTGAAAGAGACACGTGTACCCCAGTGTTCATTGCAGCACTGTTTACAATAGCTAGGACATGGAAGCAACCTAGATGTCCATCAGCAGACGGATGGATAAGAAAGCTGTGGTACATATACACAATGGAGTATTACTCAGCCCTTAAAAAGAATAAGTTTGACGCAGTTCTAATGAGATGGATGAAACTGGAGCCGATTATACAGAGTGAAGTAAGCCAGAAAGAAAAACACCAATACAGTATACTGACACATATATATGGAATTTAGAAAGATAGTAATGATGACCCTGTAAGTGAGACAATATAAGAGACACAGAGGTATAGAATGGACTTTTGGCTTCTGAGGGAGACGGAGAGGGTGGGATGATCTGGGAGAATGGCAATGAAACATGTATACAATCATATAAGAAATGAAGTGCCAGTCTATATTCAATACAGGATACAGGATGCTTGGGGCTGGTGTAAGGGATGATCTGGGGAGATGGAGGGGGGTGGGAG
>SJYC01018995.1:0-16886 GCA_006408675.1 Madoqua kirkii | reverse complement strand
GTTCTGGGAGATGGTGATGGACAGGGCGGCCTGGCGTGCTGCGATTCATGGAGTCGCAGAGAGTCGGATACGACTGAGCAACTGAACTGAACTGAACTGAAATGGTTAAAAATGTTCCATAAGCAAAACATAAACCTACACAGTCCAAATCTCAATTAATCCCAAGTAGATAAAATGCAAAGATATCTATCCACAGTTAAAACATTGAAAGACAAAGAGAAAATACTGAAAGCAGCAAAAGAGAAGAGCTCATCATACACAAAGGGTAAGATTAGTAACTCACTTCTCATTGGAAACCTGGGCTTCCCTGGTGGCTCAGACGGTAAAGTGTCTGCCTGCAATGCGGGAGACCCAGGTTCAATTCCTGGGTCGGGAAGATCCCCTGGAGAAGGAAATGGCAATCCATTCCTGTACTCTTGCCTCGAAAATCCCATGGATGGAGGAGATGATAGGCTATGGTCCATGGGGTCTCAAAGAGTCTGACATGACTGAGCGACTTCACTTCACTTCATTGGAAACCAAGGTAGCCAGAGGCAAAGGCAGAGATAGAGGCAGTGGGATGACAATTTAAATGCTACAAAAAACCCTGTCTCTCTTCCAGTAATTTTATATCCAGCAAAACTATCTTTAAAAGTCAAAGTGAAGTAAAAACATACGAAACTGAAATTCAAAAACTGAGAGAAGATCTTGCTAGTAGATTACCTTATAAAAAATGCTGAAGGAAGACTTCTAGCCTGAAAGTAAGTACCTCTAGGCAATAATCTGAATACACACATGAAGAAAAACACCAGTACAGACAACAAGGTAATTGCAAACGGCATTTGGGAACACGACATGCACACCACTTTGCAATCTGCTTTGTTCACTTTAGTGTATTTCTAAAGAAAAATTATTGTGATAACATAGGAGGTTTAGAGAAACTATTTGTAGATAAAAAAAAATATATGAAGTGGTCCATTAGAGTAAGGGAAACCAGTAAAGCTCCTAAGAAGACATGAAACTGGTAAAAATTAGACGCCTGAATGCTATTCCCTAAGACACCATTTGTGCCCCTTACGAGCTTGTGCTATTAATCCTATTTATTTTTTCTCTTTTTTGGGCTGTGCTGGTCCTCGCTGCAGTGCGGAGGCTCCTCTAGTTGTGCTGCGTGGGCTTCTCCGTGGCTTCTTGTCACAGTGCACAGGCTCTGAGTGCAGGCTCAGCGGCTGCAGCACGTGGGCTTAGCCGCCCCGTGGCATGGGAGATTCGAGTTCCTGGACCAGAGACTGAACATCATTAACACGTATCTCATGTGAGGGGTACAGCCTTGACTGTAATAGTCCTTTCAGCTCAAGGAATTACTGATTACCTTTGGTCTCTTAGTTAAAATTTGAGAGAACAAACTGCAGTGGTTTAGTGAAACTTATCGATGGATTCCGCTCTAGGTCTACAAGTTGAAACAATCACCTGTTAAAAAGAAATTCATATAGCGCTGCCCTGTCAAAGATGGCAAATATGGGCAGCTAAATCCAAAAAGAAAATAGATGTGTGCTGTCAAAAATCCAGAAGTAGTAAAAATTAAAACCAGACTGCTAAAGCAGTATTTAGTAAGAGTTAATTTTTTCACAAAAGCAGTTTATGAACTGGGAGTCTTCAAATCCAAAACTGATAGGCAGCTCAGAGGCATGACATGATGTTGTTGCTGTTCAGTCACTAAGTCATGTTTGGCTCTTTGCAACCCCCTGAGCTGCAGCCCGCCAGGCTTCCCTGCCCTTCACTATCTCCCGAAGCTTGCTCAACCTCATGTCCGTTAAGTCAGCGATGCCATCCAACCGTCTCATCCTATGTCACCCACTTCTCCTGTCTTTAATCTTTCCCAGTGTCAGGGTCTTTACCAATAAGTCAGCTCTTTGCATCAAGCAGTCAAAGAATTGGTGCTTCAACTTCAGCATCAGTTCTTCTGATGAATATTCAGGGTTGATTTCCTTTAGGATGGGCTGGTTTGATCTCCTTGCTGTCCAAGGGACTCTTAAGAGTCTTCTCCAGTACCACAATTTGAAGCATCAATTCTTCTGCACTCAGCCTTCATTATGACCCAACTCTCACATCCATGTATGACATGATGGGATGATTTATAAAGTAAAAATGAGGAAGTTAATCTTTACAATGACTGGTTATTACAGTGGAGGTTTCCAGTTGGCAGGGATTGGTTAAAAGTTATTCCTGTACCACCTTGGGAAGATGACTTAAGTTTCTTTTATGATTATCAGAGACACTTACCAGAGATAACCTAAATTTTGCTTATGCTCATGAAATAAGCTAGATTTAGTTTTGCTTATGTGGCTTACATTGTTTTGCATGCTTGGGGATTTTTAAGCCTGGTCTTTAATAGTCTCATTTTCTGTTATACTGCTCTTTAGTTAGTTATTGCCTCTCTTATCTACAATACTTATCTACAAAATCCTTCTTTGTGGCTTCTTCTATTCAATATAGAATAGTCTATTTCTCTAGGGTTACATGAATAACTGGTACCCAAAGCCATTCTGAATTCTTGAGCATTTTGCACACCTACTGGCATGACACGAGACAGTTTTAATGCACACGACAGGGCCAGAAATAGGTCATCCTGTGCTTCAGCACCCACTCACTCCCCTAGCCCACCCCCCACACTACCAGCACACCTGACACTTTCTTTGTATCTTGGAGTTTCATATTCTCTTTGGTTTATTTCAAAGAACCAGGCTCCAGCCCAGGCATATGACTTGAGGATTCTCCCAATTACATTTTGAAAGAGATCCCCACTTACTTCTTTTCCACATGAAAATGCTTATGCATAACTGACATTAATTAAAGGATAAATTTAATAACAATTCTAAGAAAAATAAGCCAACCTCTACATAGTCAACCTCCTTCTCTCTTCTCAGCAGATTGCAAATAATGTCAATCCTATAAATAACATGTAAGCTATAGTGTGAGCAATTTGAGTGCTTAATTGGATGAATATATCTGAACCCAAATGACAGAACTCATGTTATCAAATTCAATGCAGGATTTCCAACAGATACACTCCCTGGGGGCTGGGGAAGGGGAGACAGGCACAGAGTCGAGGATGGATTAAAGGAGAAAGTGAAAGCAGATTTTACCAATAAGTCCAAGTTGCTGCATTCACAAGCCCTTCAAAGCAAATCTGTTCTTGATTTTCCATCATCTCTGACCTAAAACACTGGCACTCTGACTGAGTCAATAGTAGTCCAGAAACACCTATACTATAAACCAAAGGGATTCACAATAAATCTCTTAAAAAATTCTATAGGATAATTTAACTTCTAGCTTGATTATATTTAGCTCAGAATCTTAATAGAGCCTCAGACTCTGCTCTGTTTGGTTAAACCACAATTAGACTATCAGTTCTTCATCAAAAAAGACTGGTCCATATTTTCCTTCTGAATCCTATTAGAATCCTTAATATATCACTACCTAGATGTATAGTAGACATTACAAAATGCTTATTCTGTTGACCCAAGTTGAACATATGGTCCTTTAAGATCTAAAATAGCCATTCCAGTTTTCCATGGAGGTTAACTTCCATTTTCCTTAGCAAATGGAGGAAAGAAAAAAAAAGAAAGTTACATATATGAAAAGTTAGCATGCACTCAGAACAGCAGATAATAAAATGCCTGAGGATTTGTCCCTTACATACTAAGCAAGACATTTAGAATTCCAGGGGTGATCTACCTGCTCAAACCACACACTCATGACAATTTTAGGCCCTCCTCCACTCTTATCTTTACAACTGCTGAACAATTTTTTTTTCTTAAGTCAATAGAATACCTTCATCTTGTTCTATAGTCATGCTCCACCAGTCTGCCAAACTCCTTTTGTATTGGTGATTCAGTCTCTCAAAGTGGACAATTTTTCAGCAGATTTTCAGGACCTTGTGAGTGTCTTCACTCATTTGTCTCACTTTTCCTTTTTCCATCAAACCAAGCCATAGTCAGAATTCTCCTACCACAACTCTGCTTCCTCCTTCATATTCAAACAAAATGTCTATCAATGCTTCTTTTTGTACCTACATAAGACAAATAAAGATGAAACATTTCCTAGCATGGATTCTCAGGGGTAGTGAGAGCATGAGAAAACCAGGAAAGTCACTGCTTTAAAAGTCTCTTTCACTGTAGGATGAAGGGTCTATCCAGGATCAGATAACAGGGTCTTTCCGTGATCAGTCACGGAAACGTCAATCCCACATCAACCAAACGCTAAGAGACAAGTACAAAAGACTTTCCATCAATGAGGAAATGCATTCCTCTTCAAAAAGGAATGCAGAGAGGCTAAAAATGACAAACCTATGAGACAGGAACTTGGCAAGTTATATCTAAACCAAGGTTCAGTCAATTCAGTTCAGTTGCTCAGTTGTGTACGACTCTCTGTGACCCCACGGATGGCAGCACGCCAGGCCTCCCTGTCCATCACCGCCTCCCAGAGCTCACTCAAACTCATGTCCATCGAGTTGGTGATGCCATCCAACCATTTGACTCTCTGTTGTGCCCTCCTCCTCCTGTCTTCATTCTTTCCCAGCATTGGCCTTTCAAATTGAATCAATTCTTTCCATCAGGTGGCCAAAGTATTGGAGTTTCAGGTTCAGCGTCAGTCCTTCTAATGAATATTCAGGACTGATTTCCTCAAGGATGCACTGGTTGAGTCACCTTGCAGTCCAAGGGAGTCTCAAGAATCTTCTCCAACACCACAATTCAAAAGCATCAATTCTTCAGTACTCAGCTTTCTTTATAGTCCAACTCTCACATCCATATGTGACTACTGGAAAAACAACAGCTTCGACTAGCTGGACCTTTGTCAGAAAAGTAATGTCTCTGCTTATTAATATGCTGTCTAGTTTGGTCATAGCTCCTCTTCCAAGGAGCAAGTGTCTTTTAATTTCATGGCTGCAGTCACCATCTGCAGGGATTTTGGAGCACACACACAAATAATAATAATAATAATAATAATAATAATAAATAAAGTCTCTCACTGTTTCCACTGTTTTCCCATCTATTTGCCATGAAGTGATGGGACCAGATACCATGATATTAGTTTTCTGAACACTGAGTTTTAAGCCAACTTTTTCACTCTCCTCTTTCACTTTCAAATAGAGGCTCTTTAGTTCTTCTTTGTTTTCTGCCACAAGGGTGGTGTCATCTGCATATCTGAGGTGATTGATATTTCTCCTGGCCATCTTGATTCCAGCTTGTGCTTCATGCAGTCCAGCATTTTTCATGATGTACTCTGCATATAAGTTAAATAAGCAGGATGACAATATACAGCCTTGATGTACTCCTTTTCTGATTAGGAACCAATCTATTGGTACATGTCCAGTTCTAACTGTTGTTTCTTGACCTGCATTCAGATTTCTCAGAAGGCAGGTCAGGTGGTCTGGTATTCCCATCTCATTCAGAACTTCCACAGTTTATTGTGATCCACACAGTCAAAGGCTTTGGCGTAGTCAATAAAGCAAAGGTAGATGTTTTTCTGATACTTTCTTATTTTTTGGATCACCCAATGGATATTGGCAGTTTGATCTCTGGTTCCTCTGCCTTTTCTAAATCCATCTTGAACATCTGGAAGTTCATGATCCATGTACTGTTGAAGTCTGGCTTGGAGAATTTTGAGCATTACTTTGCTAGAGTGTGAGATGAGGCAATTGTGCAGTAGTTTGAGCACTCTTTGGCATTGCCTTTCTTTGGGATTTGGATGAAAATTGACCTTTTCCAGTCCTGTGGCCACTGCTGAGTTTTCCAAATTTGCTGGAATATTGAGTGCAGCACTCTCACAGCATCATCTTTTAAGATACGAAATAGCTCAACTGGAATTCCATCACCTCCACTAGGTTTATTCATAGTGATGCTTCCTAAGGCCCACTTAACTTCACATTCCAGGATGTCTGGCTCTAGGTGAGTGATCACACCATTGTGGTTATCTGAGTCATGAAGATCTTTTTTGTATAGTTCTGTGTATTCTCGCCACCTCTTAATATCTTCTGCTTCTTTTAGATCCATACCATTTCTGTCCTTTATTGTGCCCACCATTATGTGAGATTTTCCTTTGTATCTCTAACTTGCCTGAAGAGATCTCGTCTTTCCTATTCTATTGTTTTCATCTATTTCTTTGCATTGATCACTGAGGAAGGCTTTCTTATCTCTCCTTGCTATTCTTTGGAACTCTACATTCAAATGGACATATCTTTTCTTTCCGTCTTTGCCTTCTGTGTCTTTTCTCTTCTCAGCTATTTGCAAGGCCTCCTCAGATGACCATTTTGCCTTTTTGCATTTCTTTTTCATGGGGATGGTCTTGATCGCTGCCTCTTGTAGACTGTAACAAACATCTGTCCATAGTTCTTCAGACACTCTATCAGATCTAATCCCTTGAATCTATTTGTCACTTCCACTGTATAATTGTAAGGGATTTGATTTAGGTCATACCTGAATGGCCTAGTGGTTTTCCTTACTTTCTTCAATTTAAGTGTGAATTTGGCAATACGGTGTTTATGATCTGAGCCACAGTCAGCTCAAAGTCTTGTTTTTGCTGACTGTATAGAGCTTCTCCAAATTTGGCCGCAAAGAATATAATCAATCTGATTTCTGTATTGACCATATTTATAGATGTCTAAGTATAGTGTCTTCTCTTGTGTTGTTGGAAGAGGGTGTTTGCTATGACCAGTGTTTCCCTTGGCAAAACTCTTAGCCTTTGCCCTGATTCATTTTGTAGTGTAAGGCCAAATTTGCCTGTTACTCCAGGGATCTCTTGACTTCCTACTTTTGCATTCCAGTCCCCTATAATGAAAAGGACATCTTTTTGGGTTGTTAGTTCTAGAAGGTCTTGTAGGTTTTTATAGATCCATTCAACTTTAGCTTGCTCAGCACTACTAGTCGGGGCATAGACTTGGATTACTGTGATACTGAATCATGTGCCTTGGAAATGAACAGAGATCATTCTGTCATTTCTGAGACTGCATCCAAGTACTGCGTTTCAGACTCTTCGGTTGACTATGATGGCTACTCCATTTCTTCTGAGGGATTCCTGCCCACAGTAGTAGATATAATGGTCATCTGAGTTAAATTCACCCATTCCAGTCCACTGATCAGTTCACTGATTCCTAAAACGTCAATGTTCACTCTCACCATCTCCTGTTTGACCACTTCCAATTTGCCTTGATTCATGGACCTGACATTCCAGGTTGCTTTGCAATATTGCTCTTTATAACATCAGACTTTACTTCCATCACCAGTCACATCCACAACTGGGTGTTGTTTTTGCTTTGGCTCTGTCTCTTCATTCTTTCTGGAGTTATTTCTCCTCTGACCTCCAGTAGCATACTGGGCACCTACAGACCTGCAGAGTTCATCTTTCAGTGTCCTATCATTTTGCCTTTTCATGCTGTTCATGGGCTTCTCAAGTCAAGAATACTGAAGTGGTTTGCCATTCGGTTTTCCAGTGGGCCACATTTTGTCAGAACTCTCCACCATGACTCATCCGTCTTGAGTGGGCCTACATGGCATGGCTCATAGTTTCATTGAGTCAGAGAAGGCTGTGGTCCATGTGATCAGTTTGGTTAGTTTTCTGTGATTATGGTTTTCATTCTGTCTGACCTCTGACGGAGAAGGATAAGAGGCTTGTGGCAGCTTCCTGTTGAGTGAGACGGACTGGGAGTTAGATCTGTAGGTGATCTATAGGTTAGGGACTTCTGAAAACATTTCAGTTCCAACGTGGTCTTTGAAAAGGTAAACCTTGCTAATCATAGGAGTTTGAGTAGTTCTGAAAAGATGAGATTTTTTTTTTAATGGGAATTGCTCCTTTCTTACCTCTCTGAGGTATGACATAATTCTTGTACCACGTAACATCAGTCTGTCCAGGCTTGACGTCATGGTCCAGTGAAGCATTAATTACATTCTGCTCTCAGGATTCAGTTAATGGATCATGGGGTGCATTCATCAGAGGAACTCCATATCTTCATATCTTCACAGAACATTAAAAGTTGTGGAAGGGTAAGCATGCAGCACGATGACACACTACCCAGGGAGCCCAGTTAGTCACTGTGTCACAGACCACCATCCCAAGTAAAGGAAACTGGAGTGAAAAGTTTGGAAGCAGACAAATGGTTTATGGCAGAATTCCAAACACTGAATGGAATAGAGGCTACAAAACCAGATTTGTACAAATTTCAGCTGAAGAGAAAAAGGAAAAGAGAGAAAGGAGGTTTCTCTCTTGGTGATAAATGACTTGATTTGCTTCTCATCATGCTGGCATTTATCTCTTTGTTACTAGTTTCCTCTCACAAACTCGAGCAAGAGACAGAGCAGAGTTTTTACTTAAAATATTCCACAAAGTGAATTTCTAACCCATTCTTGAAGTAGGCTGTTTAATAAATGAAGGGAATAATTACCCTAAGTGACAATAACCATTTTAGCAGAAGATCATCAGGGTGGGATTTTGAATCCATGTTGAGTCTCCAATATAACATAGCTGTTCAATGACCTGTGTTCTGGTCCACGATCTCACTCACTAAATCTGGCTCTTGTCTCTATCATTATTGGAATGTCATGGGGGGAGGGGAGCAGGACCATAAGAAATTTCATGAACTAAACTGGTTTACTTCTCAGCCTTAGGGTAAAACAAACACAGGTTACTCTCAGTTGATGGTGTAGCTAAATATGTCCAGAGGAGCGCTTTATTAGAATTCCATTTGCAATAGCGTCGGACAGCTCTGTGCCTCTCTGTGCTCCCCCATAGGTCTAGATCAGCTCTGTGCCCAGATGCTCCAGACTCTTGTGTGGAGCTCTGTCCCCGCCTCAGCAGCCTCCTTGGACATTGTACCCAGACTGCATTTATCTCTCTTAATTTTTACTTCTCTCCTTCCCTGAAATGACTTGCCTGGGACTAAATCTCCTCCCTCATGAACTTTGAACTATGCCATTAATAGCATGCTTCCTAACCTGCTCTTTCCCACGGCCACCTCCAGGAATGCCTGAACACCATAGTTGCTCTTCCTGTGGTAGGTCCCTCTGAGAACTACCCTGCTTAGACTTTCTAGATGTATTCTATCTGGTGCTCAGACATTGAAGAAGTCAGATAAATGTGATTATTTAATAAGTACTTGTTGAGAAAATGAATAAAACAATGAACACTGAATGAGTGAGTGGATATTAAGAGCCACGGGCTTGAGATCAGGAGACCTGGATTCAAGTCCTGACTTAACCATGCTCTGACCATACGATCTCGGACTATGTTTAATTCTTTGACCTTCAGTGACTTAGTTCAAGCTGCCATGTCAAAATACTATAAACCTAGAATTTTGAAAAGAAACATAATTTCTCATAATTCTTTATAAGGCCTCATAATTCTGGAGGCTAAGGTGTCTAAGATCAGAAAACCAGCAGATATAGTTCTTGGTGAGGGCTCACTTCCCAGCATGCAGACAGTTGCCTTCTTACTGAATCCTCACTTCCTGGAGAGGGGGAAGCCTTGTGTCTCTTCCTCTTCTTATAAGGGCCTCATTCCGTGATGTGGGCTCCATCCTCAGGACCTAATATAAACCTAATTATCTCCCATTGATTAGGGAGGGAGGGAGGTACCTAGGTAGGTCATTGTGTGACCTACCTCCTACCATCATACTGAATGCTAGGGCTTCACAATATACATTTTGTAGGGATATAATCGTTCAGTCCATGTTGCTCAGGTATTTTTATTGTTTTATTTTCTCTTGATTTACCAGTAAAATAAGGATAAATATCCCTTCCACCTATTTCATGGTTTTTCCAAATGTTAGGATGGATTTTTCAGACTGTAAAGTTCAACCAAAATATTTACTGTTTATTATTAGAGAACCTTATATGTGGACTCTATTCAATTAAAGTGAAAATACTTCCAGACTGAGGGAAGAATCTGGCAAACAGAACCTGGAACTATGTGCTGTTCTATTTGATATACTGTTCTCTCTGTTTAAAGGGAATCAGTCCTGAACGTTCATTGGAAGGACTGATGCTGAAGCTGAAACTCCAGTACTGTGGCCACCTGATGCGAAGCACTGACTCATCTAAAAAGACCCTGATGCTGGGAAAGATTGAAGGCAGGGGGAGAAGGGGATGTCAGAGGATGAGATGGTTGGATGGCATCACCGACTCAATGGACATGAGTTTGAGTAAGCTCTGGGAGCTGGTGATGGACAGGGAAGCCTGGTGTGCTGCAGTCCATAGGCTCGCAAAGAGTCAAACACAACTGAGTGACTGAACTGAACTCTCTCTGTTTGAAATTTTCATTTGTCCTCCACCCTCCAAACCTTTAACATTCACACCTTGGAAACTGATTTATATTTAATATTCAGCTCAGACATCATCTTCAACAATTGTGTGTCAAAGCAGCACGTGGCAATTGGGGGGAATAATGGTAAGAGAGAGAATGCTAAAATGTGATTACCCAGATGTATCTACTAGAGAAGACTCTTGAGAGCCCCCTTGGACTACAAGGAGATCAAACCAGGCGATCCTAAGGGAAATCAGCCCTAAACATACACTGGAAAGACTAATGCTAAAGCTGAATCTCCAAGCCGCATGATGCAAAGACTGATAGATTGACTGATTGGAAGAGAGCCAGATGCTGGGAAAGATTGAAGGCAAAAGGAGAAGTGGGCACAGGATGCGATGGTTAGACAGCATCACCAACTCAACGGACCTGAATTTGAGCAAACTCTGCGAGACAGCCTGGTGTGCTACAATCCATAGACTCAGTCTATGCAGAGTCAGACAGGACTTAGTGACTGAAAAACAGTAACGAATGCCCAAGGTACTGAATCCAGTCAGTCTGAAGGGAGGGGAAAAATTATTTCTTCCTATTATTACTAATTCAGTGGTGCCAGAAAAAATGACTTGAAAATCCTTAAGTTCATTTTGGACCCCTTCCTTCCACCTCCCTTTCTGCATCTCTATCCTTCCTCTCATAAAGTATCTCATGTTCTCCAACAACTATAAACTCTGTCTCAACAGTAATCCTTGTAGTCAAATGACTTATTGAAGTCTCCTCAAATCAACCTCCCTCCCTCTGTGCGACTGAACTCAATTGTTTCACCAAAAGCAATAAGGTTGAAACAACCCTCCCAGATGTGTTTGCATTTGCAGAATAACTTTTATTGCTTTTCTCTAATTATGAAAGTAATTCACACTTATTGTAGAAAACATATGAAATATAAAACAGTATGAAGATAAAAACAAAAATTCTCAAAGCCTGTAGGATATTTGCATTTCCAAGAGGGAATGTTTGTTGACAGATGTATGCAGACAGGGTAGATATACGAAGGCTTGACAGTGTTACCAGGGGATAGTCATAGGGACTTTGAGGAAATCAAAGTGAGACAGAACCAGATCTCGTCCTCAAACAACCCATGGTATTATACACAAATTATTCTAGTATTGATGAATTAAAGGTCCACAAATGCTCTTCATTTCAAATGGAGAGTATAACCTGAGCTTTGTGAAATTCTATTTTAAAGCTGCAGAAATAAAGATTCATCTTTGAAGCTGAGTTCATTACAGGAAACTTCAAACCTGAGTGCCAAATTTTCTCTACAGGATCTACCAAACTTGGAAAGCATGAACCAGGCAGAGAGAGAAGGGATTATTACAAACTATATTTTTCTAAGACAAATAACTTATTTTCTTCATATATACGCTTTCTCTCTTTATAGAACTTTCATAAGAAAATGAAATAATCTCATATGAACTCTAAATGCCCCTCCTTCCACTTCTCCTATTTTGTTGTGGCTTGTTACTTATTTTTCATTTATATACAGTAAATTTTAGTCTTTATGGTAGTTCTATGCGTTTTGACAAATGCATAGAGTGTATTAGCACCAAAGCAATCAAGATGCAAAACCATTCTATCACTATCTGTCCACAATTCCCTTGTGTTACCATTTTCAGTCTCATCTCCTCTCAGTAATCTTTCCTAACTACTGGGTTGTTCTCCTTCCCGATAATTCCCCCCCCCAAAATGTCATATGAATGAATCTGGTTTCTTTCACTTGCCATAGTGCTTTTGAGATCTATGGATGGTACTGAACGTGTATGTAGTTGGGCTTGTCACTCACAGATTCCTTCAGTCAACTCAGCAGAAACCAAAAGAGAGATAAGATTATCCAGGTTGTGCTACGGATGAGCCTCTCGTCTAACAGAGTGAATCTCCATGACATACATGGGAGACCTACAAGGTTCTTAAGAATTTTATACCAACAGAAACACTACCAACTTGGATCAAAAGGGAGAAAGGGGAAAATAAAGAAGGCTGTTAAATCTCTTGCTGGAATTCCTACATGCAGAAAACAGGCTGCTAAAACTACTCAGCTAAAAAATACTACCATTCATTAAAAAGGTAGGATGACTCTAAGGGTGGGATTTGGAACCAAGAGATCAGAGCCTTAAACCAGAGAGGGTTATTCCTAGGCCTAATAGAGTTTGCCTAGCTGGACTTCAAAATTGCTTCGGACTGATAGCTCCTTCTTTCCTTCCATTTCTGTCCTGTCAAGGAGATTCTTTAAAACAATCCTATGTCTGTGCCATCATAGTATTTTAAAAGCAGGTAACTTATTTTATACTTTTGCAAGTCCACAGATAAAGAGAAATTTCCCCCAGTATGAATCATACCTGGAGTTTCACCCTTTTTTCAATTTAAATGATGAGATTTTCTTTCTGGCTTATTTCACTCTGTATAATAGGCTCCAGGATGGGATGGGGAAGGTGGTGGGAGGGGAGTTCAGGATGGGGAACATGTGTATACCTGTGGTGGATTCATGTTGATGTACAGCAAAACCAATACAATATTGCAAAATAATTAGCCTCCAATTAAAATAAATAAGTTTATATTAAAATAATAATAAAAGATAAAAACAAACAAAAAAATAATAATAAACGATGAGATTTGGGACTTTGAGATAAGATTTAGAAGAAGGTATGGAATTTGAGGTAATATGATTATGAGTTGAGACTTTCAGTAAATGTGGGATAGAATAAATATATCTGGCATATGGGGTGAATGTGAATCTTTGGGTACCAGAGGGGAGACTATGGTTGGCAGAATAATGGTCTTCCAAGATCTCCATGTCCCAGTTTTCAGAACCTGTGAGTATGTTACTTTGCATGGTAAAAAACAAACAAACATAACCTTTTCAGATGTGATAAGTTAAAGATCTTAAGATGGGGAGTTTATCCAGTTTAATAAGAGGGAGGCCACAAAGCCAAAGTCAGAAGAAAAAGATGTGACGTTACAAGCGGAGGTCAGAGAGATACAGAAGTGAGCCAAAGGATGCAGCAACTTCTAAAAGCCGGAGCGCAGAAGGAACTTACTCGCCCTCCCAGGTCCTCCAGAAAGAATGCAGCTCCACCAACCATACTTAGAAAGGCTTTTTCAGATCTTTGGAGAAGGAAATGGCACCCCACTCCAGTATTCTTGCCTGGAAAATCTCATGGACAGAGGAGCCTGGCAGGCTGTAATCCATGGGGTCACAAAGAGTTGGACACGACTGAGTGACTTCACATGTTGTTGTTGCTGTTTTCAAATCGTCCCAAATGATAAAGGTTTCTGCTTACGCTTTCTTTTGATAACATGTTTTTGTTTATTTTTACATTATGTTACTGTGCTATTGAGCATTTATCACAATGTATAAAGCAAGAAAATGGATCTCTTTCAAGGGACTAATTGTTTCGGCCCTTGACATTTTCTAAATTGGTGCGTGAGGCTACATTATTTTATACATTATAAACATTTCCAATGCATTTTGTGTATTTCAGGAGTTTTGGTTCTGTACCCTTGACTTTTTATTGTTCATGACCCCAAACCATGCCATTTAATTGAATAGGCTTTAGAATGCATTTTACTGTTCTACAGGGCTAGCACTGCCTGGCTTTTCCATTCTCTGTTGAGTTATAAGTAGCAGCGATTTATTTCTCACGGTTCTAGAGGCTGGGAATTCTAAAACCAAGGCACCATCAGATTCAGTATTTGGTGAGAACCCACTTCCTGGTTCACAGATGCCTGTCTTCTCGCTGTGCTCACGGGGGAGCCTTCTGGGGGTCTCTGCCTATACAGGTGCTTTTCTTACTCATGAGTACTTCACCCTTATGATCTAATCATCTCCCAAAGATTCCACTTTCCAACACCGTCACATTAGAGATTAGGATTTTAACATGTGAAATTTGAGGGATCAGAAGCGTTCAGTCTATAGCCCCCCTGTATGGATCTTCTTCCCCAGGGTTAGTATAGCTGGAATATCTATAGTATAGAATGGTATAGCTCTTTTTAGACACTTCTCTACTCTGGTTTAACTTTATAAATAACTTGTTTATATCCATAAAAAACTTGATGATATTTTAATGGTATTATATTATTATTTCCCATTACCTTACATATAATTGGCTTTATTATGATGTTTATTCTTCTACCCTGAAAACATGTTCACTAATTTCATTCCTCATTGTAAACCAGCTTACATTGATTTAATCCATCTCTGAATGTTCAGACAATACAACTGTCTTCAAGAATGGCTGTCTCTGTTATAAAGAAAAAAAAAAAATCTTCCCCCTTTGGCACATTCAGGAAGCCTCAGCAAATTATAGAAAAATCATTTTTTCCTTCTACTATCTTTGTCTCCAGGGGGGAAAAATGCCTTCATTATATATTATTGAGTTAGTACCAAAATATTTCTGCTTTCAAAAAGTAAGTGCTGATCCATCAGGGGTTCCAGGTTGGTAAAACGTATTAGATGAGAGAGCTCACTGAGGTTCTTTTAATTCACATGTCTGTAAGTGCAACCAAACACTTTCTCTCTCTCTCAACAGTGGGCAGACCTCTTTTCCCTTCGAGCACTTTAACAATATCCTCTCAGCCCCTTCCTTTTCTGCTTTCTCTCCAAGGACATCAAAGCACGTCTTTTCAAACACTAAATATGCACCATACTTGCATATAATGATAATTCTTCAGTTTGTGTAATTGATGATTTCAAACACAGTGTCACAGGATCATGTTAAAGAGAACAAGACAGTCATTTTTACTCATCCTGGATTTTCACTGGTTCATGAAAATCTTATTACAAACCCTCCAAACATAGACCTCCACATTTCTGTTTGACTTCCCACACAGCTGGAGTTATTCGCACCTAACAACTTCCCCCCACTATAGTCAAAGGAAAAAAGGGCTGGAGCTCATGCTTTCCCCTTGCTTTTAGCACCTAACCCACCCATGTGGCTCCACATAGCACGATGCGCTGCTTCCTCTTGGTAACTGTGAGTAACCAACTCTCCTTCAAGACAGTTGTCTTTGCTTCTGTCATTTTATCATACTCGATTGAAGCAAACCCCGAGTACATTTGAAGACACTGAGACTTCTGCTTCCTTCTGCTCTGGGAGCTCTCTTTTCTGTCCATCTCAAATAGTGTCCGGAGAAGGCAATGGCACCCCACTCCAGTACTCTTTTGCCTGGAAAATCCCATGGACAGAGGAGCCTGGTAGGCTGCAGTCCATGGGGTCATGAAGAGTTGGACACGACTGAGTGACTTCACTTTCACTTTTCACCTTCATGCACTGGAGAAGGAAATGGCAACCCACTCCAGCGTTCTTGCCTGGAGAATCCCAGGGACAGGAGAGGCTGGTGGGCTGCCATCTATGGGGTTGCAGAGAGTCAGACATGACTGGAGCGACCTAACAGCAGCAGCAGCAAATATTGTCCATCACTGTTTTGCTTGTATCTTTAATGACAGTGGAGCTATCTGTGCTTATGTTGATAAGAGCATAGCTTTCTCTTGCTATTTGTTGCTCCTCTCTGTCACTGCTTTCCCTGGATTTCATGCACAACACAGCCATCCAAGAGTCAAAAAATTTTCTTCCATAAACTCCCAGAGAATTTCTTTTCCCTGAATAACAGGATTATTTTAGTATTATCATAGATTTCCCTTCTTCCCTGGGTACATAACTGCCTTCAAGAGAGATGAGCCAATAACAATTTCTGTTCTGCCTAATTTTAGGACAATTCACTGCTCTCTCCCAACATTCAAGACTAGTTGCTTAGTTTGACTCAACACACCCAACAGCTTTCTCCATTTTGGTGGATTTTCCTATGGAGGGGTTCATTTGTCCTTACTCCCATGCAGTCTAGCTTTTGCAGCTTCCACCCACTCATGTCCATCAAACGTTAATGTTAAAGCCCAATTGTCAATAAGGTTTCAGTTCTCTTTTAGGGAAAATCCTAGAATTTTACAAATAAGTGCACTATATTAGATTTGACTAGGAATTAGATTTGATTAACTCCACATATCAGCATACCCTAGTTTCAGCTTTCACCCACCTGGAAATTAAACATCATATTCATTCACTGTGCACAATACTTTTAACAGACTCATGCTATAATTTGACTAAATTATCATCACAACAGAGATCCGCATCAGTATTAATGACGTGAGATCAAATTATTTTATTAAAATGGGGAAAATGTCTGTTATTTCTACAGATGGTTAGGCTAGACACAGCAGGGCTTAAGGCTGGAGGTGAGTTTTTCATCTCTTTTTCTAGTTAAAAGTCATGACTTTAGAATTAACTAGAAGTTTTAATATGTGGATAGATAGCTATAGAGATGATGTCAAAGAAAAGGATATAGTGAGTTTTTTGCATTTGTTTTTTCTTTCAGATCATGACTTATGACACTAAAAACAAAAGCTCCTGGCAAGGAATAGAGTTTATCTCATGGGGCCTGAGAAGAATATGTTTGCCAGGAGTCTTGTCAACTGATAAAGGGAGATTTCAATTGAAATGAGAAAATAAGGGGAAAATGCCCAGATTACACTATAAAATCCTGTCCTTAGAGGTTATAAGGTGTGA
>SJYC01018994.1:0-64529 GCA_006408675.1 Madoqua kirkii | reverse complement strand
GGGGGGGGCGGTGCCGGTGGGGGGACAAACAGTGGAGGAGACGCCAAGTAATTCAGAATAGGAAATAATAAGAGAAGAGGCTCAAACAGTAAATCTGACAACTTCCAAGTACCTGTACCAATGAAAGAAATGTGGCTAATAAACAAAATGAACTGGAGACACTGAACTCAGAGAAATTCATAGAAGTTCATGAAGGTCACTGGGACTTGGCAGAATTATTGGCAAATGACTGTTGCAAGACAACATGCCCTGTTGGAAGGGGGAAAAATACCTCATAGAGAGGACAGGGGCAGCTCTGCATTTCAAGCCTGCCTAAAACTGAACAGAAGTTCAGAAAGCTGGGTGGTCAAGCACCAAGATGAAGATGTCAGAAAGCCAAATAGATAAGGTACTGAACCGTGCCAGCCGGAGACAGGAGTCAGCCATGGCATGAGGGCATCGTGGGGCTCTGGAGACCCAACTCTCAGTAACTAGCAATGTATTCTTTCAGGAGGTTCAACAGGTCACAGGAGGTTTCCCAACCAGATGAAGAAATGGAACCATGGAGAGAGGAACATATGATACACCCAGGATATAAAAGTTTCTAAACCCCTCACTTTGAAAATATGTAAAGGATGTTATCAGGGACTAGACATAATAGGAAAAAGGAGGGTGTTCACAGAGGTTGGAACATGAAGGCACATAGTAGAAAGAAGGTGAAATCAAAAGATTTTGAAATCAAAGGATTTTAAGAGGGAAATAAGTGCCTTCCCTCCTCCTTGATTTTGCCTGGATTGCCTGGAATGTGTCCTGGATCCCATCCAGAGGCAATCTAACCTGCCCTTGGCCCTCCACTTGGGAGTAAAATTACCAACAGTTCATTACATTCTAGTACAAAGAGGAAGAAGAAAGGACCGCTTTAAAACGCAGTGGTTTCCACTTCTTCCACGTATGTGTGTGCATGTGGGCTGGCTGGCTGGGTGGCAGGTGCTGGGGACAGAGGAAGATGCAGCCGTGGAGGGAAGCACCAGAGCACACCCCGGCCACGTGGACCGCCAGACGGACTCTGCTTTCAGGTTGAGCCTGACCACTGAGCAAAGCTACAGAGCTGGAGACGAAGAAAGTAGAATGTAAACAGTTTCACAAAATAATAGGAACGGCTTTTCTTCTTGTCCAAAATGGACTCTCTAGAGACAGTACTGAATTGAGGAAGTGATTTTTCTGCCCTTCATCATGGATTTAGAGTGCACAGCTAGTCAGAATTCTTGTTTGGGTTGTCACGTGTGTATGTCTGTGTGCATTATTCAAAGACTTCTCCCAAAAGACTAGGACATGGTGAGGTTAGAGGATGGCACGAAGCAGCAGCCATACAATGAATTCACACTTTTGTTGCTGTTCAGTCTTATTTGACTTTCTGTGACCCCATGGACTGTAGCACATCAGGCTCCCCTGTCCCAGAGCTTGCTCAAACTCATGTCCATTGAGTGAGTGATGCCTTCCAACCATCTTATCCTCTGTCATCTCCTTCTCCTCCTGCCTTCAATCTTTCTCAGCATCAGGGTCTTTTCTAAAGATTCGGCTCTGCATCAGGTGGCCAAAGCACTGGAGCTTCAGCTTCAGCGTCAGTCCTTCTAATGAATGTTCAGGGTTGATTTCCTTTCGGATTGACTGGTTGGGTCTCCTTGCTGTCCAAGGGACTCTCAAGAGTCTTCTCCAACACTACAGTTCAAAAGCAACATGTGTTCAGGGTTCAGCCTTCTTTATGGATGAACTCTCACATCCATACATGACTACTGGAAAAACCATAGCTATGACTAGATGGACCTTTGTTAGCAATGTAATGTCTCTACTTTTTAAATATGCTGTCTAAGTTTGTTACAGCTTTTTTGCCCAAGGAGCTAGTGTCATTTAATTACATGGCTGCAGTCAGCATCTGTAGTGATTTTAGAGCCCCCCCAAATAAAGTCTCTCACTGTTTCCATTGTTTCCCCATCTATTTGCCATGATGGGACTGGACAACATGATCTTAGGTTTTTGGAGGTTGAGTTTTAAGCCAGCATTTTCACTTTCCTCTTTCACCTTCATCAAGAGGCACTTAGTTCCTTTTCGCTTTCTGCCATAAGGATGATATTAACTGCATATCTGAGGTCACTGACATCTCTCCTGACAATCTTGATTCAAGCTTATGCTTCATCCAGCCCAGCATTTTGCATGATGTACACTGCATATAAGTTACATAAGCAGGGTGACAATAGACAGCCTTGATGTACTCCTTTTCCAATCTTAAACCAGTACGTTGTTCTGTGTCCAGTTCTAACTGAACTCACACAGAGAGGAGTATTAATATTTCCACAAAGGGGACTAGACCTCAAACTCCAGGCCTACTAAAGGTGTTGGGGCCCCCCAACTAGGTGATTATCCTAGACTCTAGATATATAGCAGTGAACTGCTATATCCACAGAGCAGCGGGAGGAAGGAATGAACAGAGGACCAAACCTAAAGCACAGAAGGGTGTGCCTGAGGGTGTGATATTAACACTGCTAAGTGCGAAGAAGGGTTTGTGCTTTGAGGAGTACTGAGATCAGAAACTGAGGCTACCCATGAAGAGTGACCACCAGATCCAGAAAAAAACAGACGATGCCCAATCCACTCTGAATTCCTGATGAATACTGTCTTTTTCAGTATATCTATATTTTATGAGGTATTGGGTTGGCCAAAAAGTTCTTCTAGGTTTTTATGTGAGATATTATGGAACCTTTTGGCCAACTCAATAATTGGGACATACCTATACTAAAAGGGGCTTCCCTGGTGGCTCAGAGGTTAAAGCATCTGCCTCCAATGTGGGAGACCTGGGTTCGATCCCTGGGTCGGGAAGATCCCCTGGAGAAGGAAATGGCAATCCACTCCAGTATTCTTGCCTGGAGAATCCCATGGACAGAGAAGCCTAGTAGGTTACAGTCCACGGGTCGCAAACAGTCGGACACAACTGAGCGACTTCACCTCACCTCACCTCTATACTAAAAATTGTTATTTACTTGAAATTCATATTTAACTGGACATTCTGCATTTTACTTGGCAACCGTACCATGAGGAAACTCTTTTTTTTTTTTTTTTTTTGACTAAAAATAATCCTACAGATCGCCCATCTGCAGTTTCCCACCCCTGTGTTTAGTTTGCTCGTGGTTCACTCACACTGTTGATGAAGTGTAATCCACAGAGCAATTGCCTCTGGTGTCAGTGAAGATAACTGAAGGATTAAAGGATGGGCACAGGAGACCCTTGGAGTGAGGCAGGAAGGGAGGGGTGGAGCTGGCTGCACCCACCTCTGCTGAAGCCCTTGACTCTTCAAGGCTGGTAGTAACTGCACTCCAGGTAGAGACCCACTGAGAGGCAATCAGAACTCTAAGGCAGAACTCAAGCCACAACTGGGGATCAGGTGAATCAGAAAAGAAAAAGAGAAACTCAAAAGAACAAGTCCAACCCCTGCTAATATCTGGCAGAACCTACCAGGCTGCAGACAGCTCAGCCAAGCTCATCAGGATTATTACCCCCTCAGTGAAGTGAAGTCGCTCAGTCATGCCCGACTCTTTACAACCCCATGGACAGTGGCCTGCACCAAGGTCCTCCGTCCATGGGACTTTCCAGGCAAGAGTACTGGAGTGGGTTACCATTTCCTTCTCCAGAGAATCTTCCCGACCCAGGGACTGAACCCGGGTCTCCCGCATTGTAGACAGACTCTTTACCGTCTGAGCCACCAGGGAAGTCCCTTAACCCCTTAGCTCCTTTCTAATTCCTTAGTCACTCGGTTGAGCCCAATTCTTTGTGATCCTTTGAACTGTAGCCCACCAGCTTCCTTTGTCCAGGGATTTTTACAGGCAAGAATATGGGAGTGGGTTGCCATTTCCTCCTCTAGGGGGTCTTTCCTCCTCTAGGGGGTCTTTCCTCCTCAGAGATCAAACCCGCATCCCCTGTGTCTCCTGCATTGCAGGCAGATTCTTTACCCACTCATGAAAAAGTTTTCATCTGATGCACGAGTTGCTGAGATTCTTCTTTCCATTTAATAGAAGTTTTCCTTGCTGAATGCTATAGGCAAGCGTTATCTAATATAGCAGCTATAGCCATATGTAATTATCTAAAAAGTAGTTAGTCAGCACTGAGATAGGCTTTAAAATATACATTGGATTTCTAAAACTTAGTATAATAAAAATAATGTGAAATAGTTCATTTAGATTGACTGTCTAAATGACACCATTTTGATTATATTGACTTAAATTACGTATCATAAAATTATATAAAATTATTAAATTGTGTATTATAAATTATGACTTCAGTTATATATTATTAAAATCAACTTTACCTGTTTCTTCTTACTTTCTTTATGATGGTGCTAAAATATTTTATATCTGTGGCTTAAAAATATCTTTCTATCGGACAATGCTATCATAGACAATGCTATCCCTAAGTTTTCAGAGCTAGAAGTCGCCTAGTTTAGATGTATAATTTAGTTGGTGTGAAAAGCAAGATCCAGAAGGCTGATGTGCCCAGCCAAGTTCACCCAGCTAGTTAATGAGACAGGACCAGAACTAAAGTCAGGACGTCTTAGTGGGTTCCAATTTTCTACACTACTTCCTAATAGTTAACACAACTTATTATTAAATTATGGTAATGTATTATTAAATTATTATGACAATTTTTCAAAAAAGCATCTAAAGTTTGGAAGGGTCTTTAAAGATCAAGGCAATGGTCCTGTGTCATTTCAAAGGTTTCATCTGAGGAGAATTCCACTTTGTCTTGACAAAGTGGAAAAAATATCAGTGATAGATAATTTTTATTTCTAAAACAGTGCTTTAAGATATACTTTTAACAGGCATCACTTTATTGTGAATAAAACTGCTTTATAACAAAATACAAAAACACAAAAGCACCACTTGAATTTTGTGATAGAATAGTTTTTATTTGTGACCTCAGAGCCAAGGTAAATAGGGCTGACCCCTTACCAAAACACAGAATCTGGTCAAACCCGACAGCATTTCTCCTTAACTCACATCCCAGCACCCCCAGTGATGAGCACGCAAAACTGCAAGCTTTCTTACTATGTACCTCTCCCTCACGCTGGATGCATTAAAAGAACAAGAAAATATCTGACATCAGTCACTAATTGTTGGCTGGTTAATCAAATTAATACAGTATGTAATAGCAGCCTCTCTCTCTGTGTGTATGTGTGTGTGTATGTGTGTGCGAGTGTGTGAACATGCAGTCACTTGAGTTGTGGCTGATTCTTCGCAACACCATGGAGTGTGGCCCACCAGGCTCCTCTGTCCGTGGGATTCTCCAGGCAAGAATACTAGGGTGAGTTGCCATGCCCTCCTCCAGGGAACCTTCCCAACCCAGGGACTGAACCCACATATTTTATGTCTCCCTGCATTGGCAGGCGGGTTCTTTACCACCAGCACCATCCGAGAAGCCCCAAAGCAGTACCTATACGCTAAGTATTTTCTATTTGTGGAATTTCATGAAACGATACAGGTAGAAATGAAGCAATCTTGCCCTTTAAGATAGATTCTAAACTATGGAAAAATTGAAGATAATTGTGGAAGTAAAAAAAAAAACACCCCACTAATTCACTCATAGTCTATACACTTACATGGACACCCTGGTACAGTCTGCTTGTGTTCCCCTAAAATTCCTAGCTGAAAGCTAACGTCCAGGACATTAGAAATAAATTCATACTGTTTACAAGCCAATTTTATTGTATTCCATTATAATAGCCTGAAGGAGGAGGCAATGGCACCCCACTCCAGTACTCTTGCCTGGAAAATCCCATGGACGGAGGAGCCTGGTGGGCTGCTGTCCATGGGGTTGCTAAGAGTTGGACATGACTGAGCGACTTCACTTTCACTTTTCACTTTCATGCATTGGAGAAGGAAATGGCACCCCACTCCAGTGTTCTTGCCTGGAGAATCCCAGGGACGGGGGAGCCTGGCGGGCTGCCGCCTATGGGGTCGCACAGAGTCGGACACGACTGAAGTGACTTAGCAGCAGCAGCATGCTAGCCTGAAAGGACTAAGACAGGTCCCCTGCTTTCCCTCCCCACGTCCTGCTCCTTCAGTGGGCCACATGCACGCTGCACTGACATGTGTCTGTGAAGACCTAGAGTGCGTCAGCGCGGTTCCAGGAGCTGGGGATACTAAGGCGAGCAAGACAGGGACGGCCCACCCCTCAGAGGCTGGCCGCCACGGCCTCTTACCTCCCGTAATAACAGTCCTCCGGCGTCTCACCTTTCTATTTTGGCCTCACACACATGAAACTCATTTCCTGATCCTACTCGCTAGGTCTTGCATGATCTGTTCCAAATTCTGCTCAGCCTGGTCCAAGACCCTTCACTATCCTGTGCCCTCCTGAGAGTCCTTGGCACTCATGAAGCACAGCAGGATGAAGGTTCCTCCATGGTCCATATTAGAAGACCCCCAGTATCCAGGCCTCGCTTGCCCCCCACTGTGAAGTCGGAGGATCTCCTTCCAAGCCTTCCTGCTCAGGCTCCCAGCAGCCCCTTTCCCCTCCAGTGTCCCTTCCCTCCTCCCTCTGCCTGAGCACCAGGGTGCCTTCATCCTAGTGAATCTGTTTGTCTTGGAACCACTATTCACACTTCATCTTTACTTCCACAGCTGGTATGGTCTCAGGTGGCACTCATCGATTTCTTCACGCTGTGGTGCCTTCTTCCTCAGCTGACGTCGAACCACAGATCCACACGCCTTCTGTGCCAGGGCGTGGGATTTCTGAGAAATGCAAATACTGTCAGAGCGCCTCGTATTTTCCTAACCTGCATTCTTTCATTTACTCATTCATCCTTTCATTCCACAAGGATTGTCTGAAGGCCTATAATATATCAGGCATAGTCTGGGTGTTTGGCATTCATAAATGAGTAAAACTTATCATTGTACATTAACTAAAGTTCGCAATCGAGAGGGCAAAATAAACATTTTTTAAAAAATGTACGTGGATAGGTTTCTTTTCTTTTTTTAAAATTTTATTTTTACTTTATTTTACTTTACAATACTGCATTGGTTTTGCCATACATTGACATGAATCCGCCACGGGTGTATACAATCTCCCAATGCCAAAGCCCCCTCCCACCTCCCACCCCATATCATCTCTCTGGATCATCCCCGTGCACCAGCCCCAAGCATCCTGTATCCTGTATTGAACATAGACTGCCATTTCATTTCTTACATGATAGTATACATGTTTCAATGCCATTCTCCCAAATAATCCCACCCTCTCCCTCTCCCTCAGAGTCCATATATACAATGGAGTATTACTCAGCCCTTAAAAAGAATACATTTGAATCAGTTCTAATGAGATGGATGAAACTGGAGCCGATTATACAGAGTGAAGTAAGCCAGAAAGAAAAACACCAATACAGTATACTAACACATATATATAGAATTTAGAAAGATGGTAATGATGACCCTGTATGTGAGACAGCAAAGAGACACAGATGTATGTTTCTTTTCTTTTGAAATTTTATTTCTGAAACCAGTTTTTATTTTCTAATTTATCTTTTATTTTTAAATTACTTTTTAATGGAATATAGTTGATTTATTTTTTTTGTTTCTTTTTTTTTAATACTTTATTCTACTGTACAATACTGTATTGGTTTTGCCATACATTGACATGAATCAGCCACAGGTGTACACGATCTCCCAATGCCAAAGCCCCCTCCCACCTGCCACCCCACACCATCTCCCTGGATCATCCCGTACACCAGCCCCAAGCATCCTGTATCCTGTATTGAACATAGACTGGCGCTTCGTTTCTTATGATAGTATACATGTTTCAGTGCCATTCTCCCAAATCATCCCACCCTCTCCCTCTCCCTCAGAGGCCAAAAGTCTGTTCTATACCTCTGTGTCTCTTTTGTTGTTTCTCATATAGGGTCATCATTACTATGTTCCTAAATTCCATATATATGTGTCTGTATACTGTGTTGGTGTTTTTCTTTCTGGCTTACCTTACTCTGTATAATCGGCTCCAGTTCCATCCATCTTTTCTGCTGTGTAGCAAAGTGAACTGTTTATACTGAGAATATTCACATATCCACCTTGCTTTAGATTCTCTTCTTGTATAGGTCATGACAAAGTATTGAGTAGAGTTCCTGTGCTACACAGCAGGTCCTCATTAGTTATCTATTATAAATATATAGTAGTGTGTATATGTCAATCCCAATCTCCCAATTTTTCCTTCCCCCATTCCCCTTGAAAACCATGTTTGTTTTCTACATCTGTAACTCTATTTTTTTTGAAATATTAATAGGTTCATCTGTACCATTTTTTAAGATTCCAAATAAAAGCATTATCATATGGTATTTGTCTTTCTCTGACTAACATCACTCAGTATGACACTCTCTATTTCCATCCATGTCACTACAAATGAGAATGCCTCGTATTTGATAACAGAGGTACCATCCAATTACAAAGACAGGGCTTTTACGGGCTTAATTTCAAACCAATATCTGCTCCTTAATTAAAACAATCTCATAAGCATTTCTCTCTTAAAAGAGTAACATTAAATATTAATTACTTGCATTGGAAGTAAACAACTAAAAGCTAATAAATTTACAAATTCAATTATCACAAAAACTATCAAATGCCCTTTTGTTTAATTGCTATAGATTCCCCTTTAGACATCATAATGGAATTAATAGAACATTCTCATAATCAATGGAAATTGATTGATTGATCAATCAGCAGAACATGGTTAGATTCTTTAACCTCCAGACATTATTATTTATGCCTAAGCAGTATCAGAGCAAGCACCTAGCAAACAGGCACGAGAGCACGCAACCAGGATAGAAGGAGGACATTTGGACATTATCCAAAGTTCAGTGTGGGTGAGGTGGCTTTTGCATATATATGAAGCATGTCACCCTTGAAGGGTAAGCATTATGCTTCTCATTAATATATTATCAAGGTCTCCTCATAAGTGAAGGAAACACAGTCAACCTTCACGGATGAGCTATTTGCATTTATTCCTGAGGATTTATTAAAAATTAACACTCCATCACTTTCCACTTTTGGTACCTGCCAGCACCTTTAAAACAGAAGGATAGATTTTGGCCCAAAACTTTTAAACAAATGTCCTAGTATATAAAGATCTCTAAAATAAACATGACCCCTGCCTCCACCTTAAAACTCCGCCCCACCCCCTTCCTGAGTTTCTGCTGCTTTATCCTTATCACCAGAACATTTTCTGTATCACATATGGGACTGATGAGCTCTTAAAAAGCAGGATCTGTTTTGGAGGCTGCCCCTGCTGCTGCTGCTAAGTTGCTTCAGTCCTGTCCAACTGTGCGACCCCATAGACAGAAGCCCACCAGGCTTCCCTGTCCCTGGGATTCTCCAGGCAAGAACACTGGAGTGGGTTGCCATTTCCTTCTCCAGTGCATGAAAGTTAAAAGTGAAAGTGAAGTCGCTCAGTCGTGTCTGACCCTCAGCGACCCCACTGGAGTGGGTTGCCCTTTTCTTCTCCAATGCATCAAAGTGAAAAGTGAAAGTGAAGTCGCTTATTCGTATCTGACTCTTCGCGACCTCATGGACTGCAGCCTACCAGGCTCCTCCGTCCATGGGATTTTCCAGGCAAGAGTACTGGAGTGGGTTGCCATTGCCTTCAGGAAAGTATTAATGTCATCATCGCAAATAGTCTATACTGCTAGTTTACAAAGCAACGGATCTGTTCTGTCCTGGTGTGTACTCACATCCTTCCATAAATCAGGGCATGAGGCTGGAATCGACGCTGTGGAAGAAGGCAAGCAGCTCCAGGACAAGGAGCTGGTCATGGGTCCACAGGTGTCTGTCTGATCCACTGTCCATCTGGTGTAGGAACATGGCTCTGGCAGGAACCCTGAACATCTCTAGTTTAGAGTTTCAAAGAAAAGACGTTTATCTTCCCCACTAGACTGTGAGCTTTAGTTAGTGCGGAGTTGATGCTCCCCCTGACAGGCTTTGCTCTCCTTATAATCTACAATGTATCTCATATTCATTAGTCATCTATACCTCTCAGAAGCAATCTTCAGTTTCATCATGGAACTCTTAGCAAAGCAAAACGCATAATCCCTATCATATTAACAGTATTAGCTACCGTTACTGAACCCACACTAAGTGCCAGTTATTCAACAGGCCCTTTACATACATCATGGGTCCACACTCCTCCTTAGTCACTTAATGCCAGCCAGGCTGACTCTCTGCTTCAGTCTTTAAGGGACTACATGCATCCGCTGTCTCTAACTGGAACACCCTAATGCCCTCAAAGCCAACATTTCCCTCTTATTTAGATCTTAGATGAAATATCACATCTTCAGGGAAGACTTCCTATAAAAATACATTCAGTTACTACCACTTACATTCTTGTATTACTCCTACTTTTTCTTCAAAGTGCTTATTGAAAAGAAATAATTTTGGCAGTGAAAAAAATCTTTGAATATTGTCTCTCTTCTGGGATAGGCTTTATGAGGACAGGGAAATTTCTCACTTGCCATTGTATCTCCACTGTTGGGTATGTTACTGAACACACAGGTGCCCAATCAATAATGTTTATAAGAATATGCTTTTCTTTTCATCAAATTTGCACAAGAAGGTAGTGACACAGAATCTCTAATAACCAATCTTGACCTAACCAGTGATGCTTTCAGCTTCAGGTGATAGAAAATATCAATTCAAAACAGTATAAATAATTTAAAAATTACTTTCCCCATACGGCAAGCAATTCAAAGGTCTGGTCATCTCCGAGGGTGGCTGACTGTAGCACAAGGCCATCATCAGGGACTCTCCTTCAGAGCATCACTCACATTGTCACGCTCTGTATGTCAGCTTTGCCACTGGGCTGGCTCCAATCAGTGTCTCACACTTGCTCCCCCCAGTTTCAGGAATCACATCTAAACAGGACCATTTTGGAGACAATTGTTCAGATAGACCACCGAAGATAAGCAGAAAGTACTGGGGGCTTCTTTATCAGTAGGCAGGAAATTACTGATTATCAAGCCTTTAGCAAATTAATCAACTCCTATACCTTACGGTGTCCCAGAGAAGAAGACTGACTTAAGTCATTTTAGGCCTATTACGAAAATATTATAGACAGGGCAGTTCAGCAGAATTTTATTTCTTGCAGTTCTGTAGGCTGAGAAGTCCAACATCAAGGTGCTGGCCCACTTGGTTCCTGGTCTAGTTTCTTGGTTTGCAAGGTGAGGGCTCTTTCCATGGTTTGTTGAGGGCTACCGTCTTACTATATCCTCACATGGCAAAGTAAAAGAGCTCTGGTCACTTATCCCCTTTACAAAGTTACTCAGTGTCATCATGGGCAAGGGAGTTGGCCCTTTCATGACCTCATCCAAACCCAATTATCTCCCAAAGGTCTCACTTCCAAATGGCATCTTACTCTTACTCTCCAAGTGGTGATTAGGGCTTCACTATGAAGTTTGAGAAGATGCAGATATTCAGTCCATTACAGCCCAACGCAGGTCACCTAAATCATTAGGATTCTCAAATAAAACTATATCCTTTTTCTTGCCTCTTTTATTAATGACATGGGCTTCCCAGGAAGCTCAATGGTAAAGAAAATACCTGCAATGCAGTAGACACGGGTTCAGTCCCTGGGTCAGGAAGATCCCCTGAAGAGGAAAATGGCAACCCACTCCAGTATTCTTGCCTGGGAAATTCCATAGACAGAGGAGCCTGACAGGCTACAGTCCATGGGATTGCAAAAGAGTCAGACATGACTTAGCAACTAAAGCACCATCAGATTAATAACATAAGACTACAGAGAACTTAACAACAGCACTTCTTCAGAAAGGGATGAGATGCCTCTGATGTAGGAGGGAAAGGCCAGCTGCTTACCGGGAGACTAGAGCCAGCCTTAGGAGACTAGAGCCAGGAAGGACGGTGAAACCTCTAGGGAAAGCAACACTGAGAGCGGGCTGCTGATTGAAGTAACTTGCTTAAACCAGAACTGCAGGGTTGCCGGACAGGGAGGCAGAGCAAGAGGCAGCGGTGGACTGTACCCCAAGGGCCAGACTTGCCAGAAGTCTATTAAAGCAGCGGCCTCCAACCTTTTTGGTGGCAGGGACTGGTTTTGTGAAAGAAATTCCATCCCACCCCCACCATGGACCAGGGTTAGGGGGGGTGGTGGTGATTGTGGTTTGGTGATGATTCAAGTGTATTACATTTATTGTACAATTTATTTCTATCATTATTACATGAGCTCCATCTAAGATCATCAAGCTCTAGACCCTGGAGGTTAGGGGCCCCTGCATCAAAGGCGCTCTGCAGAGGCTCACTTATAGTGAGCGTGTCTTCCCCTCTCTCCTCATCACGGGGGAAGTGAACGCCGGGTGCCGAGAAAAGCAGCTGCTGGATATATTGATTTCTTTCGGAAGAGCTGAGAATATTGGATCTTCCACAGTTGCTTATATTCCCATTAAAACTAACCAAAGCCAATAAGGTTGGCAGAAGTACAATATTTCATGGAGTCAAAAGTGACAGTTATGCTCTATTTCAAACAACCATGAAAATGTCGTCGGTCAAAAGGACAGGACCTCTGGCCAAGCTAGAGAAAGCATATTTCTTTTCTGAGTGGCAACAAATGAGCATTTTGAGTATCTAGTACTATCTGTACCTATGCCAGGGTTGGGAGATAGACAAGCATTTTCCACCAGGGAACAAGCAATCTGAGTGTTTACAGGGCACACACTGATGGCTTGCGCTATAACGCGGGCTGTGGAAGACGCAGAAGAAATATCAGGCTTCCAATACCAAGGAAAACGAGTTTAACTCCTTAAAAACAATTCTTATTTATTTCTTAAGGGTTTTTATTGATGTAGACCATTTTTAAAGTCTTTATCGTGTTTTTTGCAATATTGCTTCTGTTGCATGTTTTGCTTTTTTGGCTGGAGGCGTATAGGATCTTAGCTCTCCAATCAGAGATCAGACCCACACCGCCAGCAGTGGAAGGGTAAGTCTTCATCACTGGACTTCCAGGGAAGTCGCCTCAAATCAGTTTTTAAATAGCTTACCTTAGAACAGTGTAAGACAGTATCAGTTGCAGAGTCCTGATCACTAGTACTGCATATCTCTAATGTAAGCTGGTTGCACCAGAAAAGCTTCATGTAAAAGGGGATGCTTAAAGAGTGACTGTAGTTCAAATCAAAGAAGCACCTTATGTTCTGACCACCTCTTCTCCCCACTACTGTCCTTTTTTCTTATCTAATGGGATACTTAACTGAGTTCAGAGTATGTTCACTTAGGAAACAGAAAGTAAATATGTTTCCTTCTCTCCCAATCAGAATGTCTTAACAGCCCTCAAACTAAGTATTCTTTGGATGGGAAAACATACCCAGAAAACTGCTTCAAGTTAATGGAAACAATCTCATCTGCAGCCTAATAACACATGTAAACCAGCATGCACTAGGCCGTAGAAAGGATGAGACCCTCAAGAGGGCAGAAGAGAGGAAACACAGTGCTCTCCACTTTCTTCAACTGCAAAGAATCAGCAGACCTTGTTGCGAACTATTTGCTCTGTTTAATAAGCGTTCCAGCACAAATGTGCTAAACACATAAATACAGCAAAGTCATACTCACTAGGTTCAATGTCAAGCACCATTTAAATCCACTGATTAAATCAACTGATGATAGTAAACCTATTTTATTAGAAGTACTGTTTGAAAGAGAAAGCAATAGGGGAAACTGTACTTTTATTCTTTCCTTGCAGGAAAGGAAATCTATTAACTACATGAATTCCATGAATGGCTTAACTACTTTTCTTTGCTAGGAGCCTGGTGCAAGCTAACCTCTTCTCATTTAGAGAAAAACAATCTGTTTTGTTCTGTAGACTAAGGGTAGTGAGTTTGTCTGTGGATGGAGTCATGTTTCTGTATGAAGTCTGGGTGGTAAGAGGAAGGACTTGTTCTCTGACGGTGCAGGAGTCCATGCCAGATACCTTAGCTGTGTTGATGATGAAAGTTCAGAAGCCTGGTACTACCAAGGAAGTTTCTGATACCATTTTGTCAGATTCTGAGCCAATGTGAGGTTACCTCAATGTTGTCTTATTATATAACAACAACCCCTCACCTTCAGCAAAACCAAGTTCCCTGCCAACTTAATGATGAGGGCACCAGGGCCCTCACAGAGCAGCAGCTATGATGTGACATCAATCCCACCCTTCAGGGGCATCAGCAGAATGGGGATGCTGAGAAGGGTTCACAAAAAAGCGTGACAACTATCCAGTTCAGTTCTTATCATTCATGGGTTTTCAATACATTTACAAGAAAAAAAAAACATATTTATTGGGTTGGTTAACAAGTTCATCTGGTTTTAAGTAAAAATAAAAGGCACATTTTTCATTTCACCAAGAATTTTATCGAACAATGTATTCACTAACCAAATGAACTTATGGCCAACCCAATACTTTCCAGAGTACATCGTACAAGGTCTTATGCAACTCATTTCAATATCAGATGCAATTTATCAGTATCCAAATAAAAATAAATCCAGCTGAGGTAGAAGTTAGGAGCTCTACAAAGTGAAGGAAATCATCAACAAAATGAAAAGGAATATATTAATAACATACTGAATGGGAGAAAATATTTGAAAAGTACATATGTGATAAGGGGTCAATTTCTAAAATATAGCAAGAACAGATACAACACAAAGGAAAAAGTATTCAGTTAAATAATGGGCAAAAGACCTGAAAAAAGTATTTTCCAACTCTTTGTGACCCCCATGGACAGTAAGTAGCCCACCAGGCTCCCCTGTCCACGGAATTCTCCAGGCAAGAATACTGGAGTGGGTTGTCTTCTGCATTGCAGGCAGAATCTTTACTGACTGAACCACCAGGGGATCCTGAAGGAAATCATCAACAAAATGAAAAGGTATTAATAACCTACTGAATGGGAGAAAATATTTACAAATTAGATATCTGATAAGGGATCAGTTTCTAAAATATAGAAAGAACATATGCATACACACAACACATACAACACAACAGGAAAAAAAAACTCAGTTAAATACTGGGCAAAAGATCTGAACAGACTTTTTTTTTTTTTTTTCAAGGGAAAAATAGAGATGGTCAATAGGCACACAAAAAGGTGCTCAGCATTACTCATCATCAGGGAAATGTGAATCAAAAGCACAATGAGATATTACGGCACATTTGTTAGAATGGCAGCTGTAAAAAGATAAATGATAACAGGCAGTGGTAAGGATGTGGAGAAAAGAGAACTCTTGTGCACACTTAGGGAGAATGTAAACCATTATGTAACGCAGTATCACAGTTTCTAAAAAAAAATTAAAAATAACACTATACTGTGAGAGTAGGACTATAAAGAAAGCTGAGTGCCAAAGAATTGATGCTTTTTAACTGCGGTGTTGGAGAAGACTCTTGAGAGTCCCTTGGACTGCAAGGAGAGCCAACCAGTTCACCCTCAAGGAAATCAGTCCTGAATATTCATTGGAAGAACTGATGCTGAAGCTTTAATAGTTTGACCACCTGATGTGAAGAACTGACGGAAAGGACCCTGATGCTGGAATGATTGAAGGTGGGAGGAGAAGGGGATGACAGAGGATGAGATGGTTGGGTGGCATCACTGACTCTATGAACATGAGTTTGAGCAAGCCCCGGGAGTTGGTAATGGATAGGGATCCCTGGCATACTGCTGTCCATGGGGTCAAAAAGAGTCAAACACAACTGAGCGACTGAACTGATGATTCAGCAGTCTCATTTCCAGGTATTTATCCAAAGGAAACAGAAACTCTACCTGAAAGAGATATATGTGCTCCCATGTTTACTGCTGGAGAAGGCAATGGCACCACACTCCAGTACTCTTGCCTGGAAAATCCCATGGATGGAGGGGCCTGGTGGGCTGCAGTTCATGGGTTCGATAGGAGTCGGATTCGACTGAGCGACTTCACTTTCACTTCTCACTTTTATGCACTGGAGAAGAAAATGGCATCCCAGGGACGGGGGAGCCTGGTGGGCTACCGTCTATGGGGTTGCACAAGGTCAGACATGACTGAAACGACTTAGCAGTAGCAGCATATTCACTGCAGGACTATGCATGACTGCCAAGATAGGGAGGCAAGCTCAGGGCCCACTAACAGAGGAGCAGATAGAGAAAATGTTATACACACATATACACACAGAGAATGTGATTTACCATAAAAAGAAGAAATATTATTATTTGTGAAAATTTGGATGGACCTTGAGGGTGTTGGAGGCTTCCCTGGTGGCTCAAAGAGTAAAGAATCTGCCTGCAGTGTCGGAGACACGGGTTCAGTCACTGGATAAGGAAGATTCCCCTGGAGGAGGGCATGGCAATCCACTGCAGTGTTCTTGCCTGGAGAATCCCATGGACAGAGGAGCCTGGCGGGCTACAGCCCACGGGGTCGCAAACAGCTGGACAAGATGCAGTGACTAACACTTGCTTTCACTAAGGGTATTACTTTCAGTGAAATAATTCAGAAAAAAAAAAAAGACAAATGCTATATGATCACACTTAAAATGGTAATTCAAAATTAAAAAAAAAAAAAAGTCATCCAAACTCATGGATTCAGGGAACAGACTGGTGGTTGTCAGAGGCAGGGATCAGGAGTGAATAAAATGGGCAAGGTGGGGGTTAAAAGATACAAACTTCCATCGCAAGATAAATAAGTCCTGGGGATGTAATATGCTTGATGAGTACAGTTAATAATACTGTATTGTATATTTGAAAGCTCCTAAGAGAATAGATCTTAAAAGTTCTCAAGAAAGAATAATTGTAATTATCTGAGGTGATAGATGCTAACTAGGCTTATTGTAGTAATCATTTCACAACATATACAAGTACTGGATCATTATTTTGTGCACCTGAAACTAACATTCTATGACAATTATATCTCAATTAAAAAAAATAGGTAATTAGTTCCAGTGTCTGAACTCTTACCATCGGGACCATAACATTCCTACATCCTCAGAAAAAGCCAATCAGTAAAGGTAATTTAGAAACATGGTGAGGTGAGAGGTTATGGAAAGCTTTTTGGAAAAGGACATTTTATCTGAGCTTGGTGAGTAGCGTTTCCCTAGTGGCTCAGTGGTAAAGAACCTGCCTGCCAGTGCAGGAGATATCTGTAAGACATGCAAGTTCACCTCCTGAGTCAAGAAAATCCCCTGGGGACGGAAATGGCAACCCACTCCAGGATTCTTGCCCGGAGAATCCCCATGGACAGAGGAGCCTGGGGGCTACAGTCTGCAGTGTCTCGAAGAGTCAGACACGACTGAAGCGACTTAGGACATACACGCATGCACAAGAGTCCTGACCTCTTTACGTTGGTTTAAAGGGAAAATCTTGTACAAGAAATCTGCCAACTGTAACTGTGCAGATCCAAGTGTTCAGCCTTACTCTGTCTCAGTTGGATTACTTATTTAAGCATGTTCTTTCTTCAGCTCGCCAAGTCATACATACTCTGTAACGCTGGCTTTTCTTACTAACAAAGAGAACAGTTTACAGCATTGAGCCTTTACCCCCAAAAAGCATTTTTAGGTCTGAATGACTTACTTCAGAGTTCACTTTTAACTAAAATTGATTCCCTGCTTCAACAGAGACATATTTTTCTTACTTCACTTATTGCTTGAACAGAATGAGGGCTTATATTATTTTACTTTCACATCAGTTATTGAAGTTACATGACTTGTAGCAAAAATGTATATTTTTATTCCCAAAGATTAACAAACAACAAAATGTAAACATGATATGATCGAGTATTGACATGTATATGTGGGGAAATGAGTATTTTTACGCTCTTCGGTGTAACACTGCTATTTCCATATGAAAGCAGCTTTCTTATTTTCTATTTATCAACCCACCTTTAGGATCGCAGGGGGGCTTCCCTGGTGGCTCAGCTGTAAAGAATCAACCCAAATGTGGGTTCAATCCGTGGGTTGGAAGATCCGCTGGAGGAGGGCATGGCAACCTACTCCACTACTCTTGCCAAGAAAATCCCACAGACAGAGCAGCCTGGCGGGCTACCGTCCACAGTGCTGCAAAGAGTCGGACATGACTGACTCAGCTGAGCACCTTATGATTCCAGATAACTTGAGGCAAAGAAAATAGAGTAAGAACAAGCCACTAGATGAGAAAAATGTCAGTTTCCACTCTGACTCTGAGTTTTGGAATTGCACGATCCTAGGCAAGAAAATAAAATGTGTCTGAGATTTCTCACCTCCCAGAGGAATATCTCAAGGGTGTGCTGACTTGTATAGGCTCACGAGAGGCAATGGTTAATATTCAGGGCATTTGGGAGATGGCTGTTAAAATGCTAGAAGTAGGAAGTCAGCCAGGGTGGAAACAGTTATACTCCAAATATTAGCAGTGACACAAATCAGGGTTCATTTGGATTTTGTAGAGAGCAAGGTTAACAATGTGCCATTTGAGGATATCACAAGGAATGGTATTCCACACACTGTAAAAATGGTATTAGACTGTCCAAAAAGGTCAAACTTGGAGTTAGTAAGGTAAATTAAAATAAGACAAATAATTTTATATTATTTACTGTTTGAATTATTTACATCATTCCTTCTATATTAAAAAGTAATACAAACTGCATTTATGGAGAATGTAACCAAGTACAGCCATTGTTCTCCAGGTTTTTAATGCCTGTGGAAAAGGTAATTCTCCTAAATACTTATGAGATAGTTATTAATACTATACATGCGATAGCTAAGCATTGAGACTCTAAGAAGGAGAACTGGTCCCAACCACATGTGAGTAAAGCCAGGACGGCACCTGGGGCCATCCAAGCCCGAGGCCCTGGCTCTTTTGACCAGGTCACTCCGTTTCTTTTACTAAGACAATGGAGGACCAGTCTAACCGTCTACCAAGATTCAGTGACACTGTGCTGTGCTGCGCTTAGAAGCTCAGCCATGCCTGACTCTTTGTGAACCCATGGACTGTAGCCCGCCAGGCTCCTCTGTCCCTGGGGTTCTCCAGGCCAGAATACTGGAGTGGGTTGCCATGCCCTCCTCCAGGGGATCTTTCCAACCCAGGGATCGAACCCAGTTCTCCTGCATTACAGGTAGGTTCTCTACCGTCTGAACCACCAGGGAAGCTAGTGTTTCCTGATAAGGCAAGGATAAACACTGTAATGTCAAAGCCAAGCTCACATCCTTCACTTCTACTCTCTCTTTCCCGTCTAAGTTATCATTAGCAACACCAGCTTGTTGTGATATAAAATAAATGAGGTGGAAAACGCCTCCACTCCCTTCCTCCCTTTCCCAACTTCTGGAAGAGTGGGCTGACTCCAGCTATGGGAAATGAGTTCTCAGTTTCAGACAGGAATGGGTAATTACCCCTTGACCGCCCCACTCTGTAACCACAAGGAAAGCTCCCATCATTTCACTCGTATTTGCAAATGCAATCATCCTCTTTGTACCATACATTCCCATTATCCTTTTTCAGGATCATAGCTTTAGAAGGATGTGTAACATTTTCCGAAACAAATATATACATCCAGCAAAACAGCACAACCTTGGCTGCCGCACTTGAGCCGTGTGGTAACGTTCCAGGGAGGAGTTCTGGGAAGCCAGAGCACAGACTGATGGGAGGAGACCTTGCGTGGCTCTCTTTAACCAGCCTTCCAGAGACCATCTGCAGAACATCACCAGACATAGCACATGAGTGCACGTTAGCAATGCCCTCCTTGTTCTCACGTGAATTTGAAATTCACCTTGACAACTAAGAATGGCCCCTGGCAGGTTGGGCAGGAAACAGGGAAGACTCCCTTGCAACAGTGAAGTGTCCAGGCAGATATGATGTCCAGTTATCATATCTGGAAAATTCCAACAGTGGCAGAAGTTCTTTTTCTTAGGAAATTAATCAGGATTGTGAGCCTGTGTTGATGGATCTATCCAAGATGCCCCCTCTGCTTGGGGCAAAGGACCCTCCTTTCCTAGGAGCTTCTCGGTGTCAGCCAAAGCCTTCGGAGGAAGCGACAGGCAGAGTTCCTGAGGACCAGTACTTTTGCCTCTTTAAGATGCAGTGAGTATTTTCATAGCTTTAAATGCTTCCAATAAGTATATCACACTTCAAAAGAGTGAAATTAAGTTCACATAGAAAGGTTGGGTGGAGGGGGTGAGGAGTAAGATGTAGTTCTGGCAACGTTCAAAAATAACACAAAAATAATAATCATGTGACCACAATACACTCGACTCTTCTAACACTTCTAGAAATACCAGATTTAAAACATCACACTTTAAAATAGTAGGTCCAATTTTTGGACCCACAACGAGCTATTCAAATCATCCCCAGAGGAGACACAGGACTATTTTCCTGTAGGGGCCACAGGTGTGTATGTGAGTGCTAAGTCTTGTCAGGCATATCTGACTCTGTGACCCTATGGACTGTAGCACACCCGGTTGGAATACTGAGAATACTGGAGTGGTTTGCCATGCCCTCCTTCAGGGGATCTTCTCGACTCTGGAATAGAACCCATGTCTCCTACATTTGCTACATTGCAGGCGGATCCTTTACCAGCTGAGCCGTCAGGGAAGCCTGGGGGCCAGAGGTTGCCAAGCAGTTGACAAAACTATATTTGAACAAAAAGATTGTTTCTTCCCTTCTATGCTAGGCTTGTATATGCCCAAAAGTCCTGTCTTTGAGTGAGTGAGTGAAAGTAGCTCATTCGTGTCCGACTCTTTGCGACCCCATGGACTATACAATCCATGGAGTTCTGCAGGCCAGAATACCAGAGTGGGAAGCCTTTCCCTGCTCCAGGGGATCTTCCCAACCCAGCAACTGAACCCAGGTCTCCCACAAGGAGAAGCTGAGCCACAAGGGAAGCTCATGGTAGAGAAGAAGCGAAGTACTTTTGCCTATGAACATGCAATTTTGGGGCTTCCCTGGTGGCTCAGAAGGTAAACAATCTGCCTGCAGTGTGGGAGACCTGGGTTAGATCCCTGGGTAGGGAAGACCCCCTGGAGAAGGAAATGGCAAGCCACTCAGGTATCCTTGCCTGTAGAGTCCCATGGACAGAGGAGCCTGGCAGGCTATAGTCCAGGGGATCGCAAAGAGCGGGATGTGACTAAGCCCACACAGCACACACTTTTCAAAATGCGCCTTAGCTTGACTTGGCTGCTCAGAATAAACCACACAGGCACAAATGGGCACCCAGGAGAAAGGTCTGGCATCTGTTCATTCCAATCCCTAACCCTGATCCTAATATCACCCTGAGGCTGGGGATTATTCAAAAAAAGTGATGAGCCCATGATGGACTTTTAATAAATAGCAAGTGAATGATAAAACAAAAGGAACGCAGAGTTTCCTGAATAACTGTTTGAATTCAAAAGAAGAGAAATTTTCTCCCAGATACAAATCTATCTTCTCCAAGCATAAAACTAGATGTTATTTATCTTGATAGAAGGGAAACTGTGCTCATTTTGCTGATACTTGGAAAAATTCTGTTTTCAGTTACTGATGTCCATAAGAACAATTCAACATATTTAACTGATACTCAGTAGAAATACAGATGAATAATGGCCTCATAAAGCCTTAAGGACACCTACCGTATAGCACCCAGAGTCACAGGAATACATGAAATAAGGCATGATTTGTAAATTGGCCACACACGTTTTCATTTATTCCTTATTTATTCAACAAGTATCTACTGAGTTTTGTTTCTCAGGAAATGTTCCAGGTGCTTGGGGTGCATCAGCGAATAAGAAAGTGGTGGTATCTGCTAGCCTGGAGTTTACACTGTCAGCAAACAGGAGATAGATAATAAATGATAAATAAAATAAATAAATTATATAATGTATTGGACAGTGGTATGTGCTATGGAAAAGGAATAAGTACAGCAAGAGGAGGAGTATTTGCTTTGGAGGGGTGATGGCGATGTAAAGAAGAGCGGTCTGGCAGGCCAGGGAAAGGCGACATTTAAGCACTGACTTAAAGAAAGGGAAAGGCCAAGGAGGAAGGGAGAGATATACCCAACTTAATGCAGAGCTCCAGAGAACAGCAAGGCGAGATACGAAGGCCTTCTAAATGAATAGTGCAGAGAAACAGAGGAAAACTACAGAGTGGGAAAGACTAGAGATCTTGTCAAGAAAACTGGAGATATCAAGGGGACATTTCATGGAAGGATGGGCACAACAAAGGACAGATGCAGTAAGGACCTAACAGAAGCAGAAGAGATTAAGAGATGGCATGAATACACAAATGAATCACAAGAAAAAGGTCTTAGCGACCCAGATATCCATGACGGTGTTGTAGATAGGAGGGAAAAAGTGGAAGCAATGACATTTTATTTTCTTGGGCTCCAAAATTACTGTGGAAAATAACTGCAGCCATAAAATTAAAAGATGCTTGCTCCTTGGAAGAAAAGCTATGAGAAACCTAGACAACATATTAAAAGCAGAGCCATCACTTTGCTGACAAAGGACCATATAGTCAAAGCTATGATTTCTCCGGTAGTCATGTACGGATGTGGGAGTTGGACCATAAGGAAGTATGAGCACCAAAGAATTGTTTATTTTACATTGTGGTGCTGCAGAAGACTTGTGAGAGTCTGCTGGACTGCAAGGAGATCAAATCAGTCAGTCCTAGAGGAAATCAACCCTGATATTCACTGGAAAGACGGATGCTGAAGCTGAAGCTCCAATACTTTGGCCATCTGATGTGAGGAGCCAACTCACTGGAAAAGACCCTGACGCTGGGAGTGAGGCGAAAGTAGAAGGGGGAGGCAGAAGATGACATGGTTAGAGAGCATCACCGCCTCAGTGGACGTGAATCTGAGCAAACTCCGGCAGACAGCGGCGCACAGAGCACATCTGGTGTGCAGAGAGGGGGAGTGAAGAGGGACCCAGGCAGTGGAGAAAAGTGCAGGAACCTAGGAGAGAAGTGCTTCTGCCAAGGTCAAGGGACAGTAAGGAGGCTAAAGGTGGCTTAAGCAGAGGAAAACAAGGAGATCTGAGGTCAGGGGGCTCGTGGGCGGGTATATTGGGCAGGCAGGTTAAACAGGGTTTACTGGTCACTGTAAAGACTTTGGCTTACTGTCTCACTGAAACGTCACTGCAAGCATTTGCATAGAGAATGATATAATTTTAGTCTCTTTTAGACAGATCACCCATGTTGAGAAGAGACTATCAGCAAGTACAGAAACAGGCAGACCATTTAGGAAGCGAGACCAGATACCCAGGTTAGGTGGGGAGGAGCTGGAACCCGAGTGTCTCAGGAAAAGTGGTGAAAACAGGCCAGACCTCAGATGTTTTGAAGAAAGAGCTGACAGGAATCCCTGACAGATGCAGGGAGAGAGGGACGGGGAAGAATAAAGGGTGAGTCTGGTGTTTTGAAGGAGAGGGTTTTACTGACTGAGACAGAAGGGTTCCCAAGTGGGGATCAGGAGAGGAGGATGAGGAGTGTTAGGACGGGGTCTCTGGGGAGAAGGCACTCCTCGGATTTCGAAATACAGGGAGCGTAACTGCCCAGAGAACAGGGGCCCAGCTGCCCAAGACGGGCTCCCGCTCAGGGACCGAGGACACCAGAGCCAGCAAGACAGACCCAGATCTCCTAACAGGCAGCTCTGCCTGTGGGAGCCCCCGTCAGGTCTGCTAATGTTTTCTTAGGCCCCCACTGCAGTCTAAGACCTGTCCTAGCCTAGCTTCATCTCCTTCCTCCTCCACAGGGGCCTGCGCTGCACACTGAAGACGCTCCCACCACCCCCCAGTTCCCTCTTCCTTCTTTCTTTTGTTTTCTCAGTAAGCCTTCTGCCTTTCTACTTCCACCTAACTCTCTGCTTCTCCGGAAACCAGAAGTAACTCAGGGTATTACAGTGAGTAGACTGGGAAGGTAGAAGGCAGGGATTGCAAAGAACAGAAAGCTCTGAGTTCATGGAGCTGCAAGTACCGGTCACTACAGGGCCTAGGATGTGTCCGCAGAAGGAAAAGCTGAGTGAGGGTGAAGGACAAGTTCACTGTTGACGAATCCAAGATACTAAAGGCCAGCGGACAGGAATAATCATGTTTGTATGTTCCGAGCTTGCAAATTGTACAGTGAGCCAGGAGCAATCAAAAATGAGGGGGGGAAATGATATAAGATCCATAGATGAAACCACAGTGAGGAATAGAGGCTGATGTAATCTAATGACACGATAGTCCCAGCTAAAACGCCTAGCGGGGTAGGGGCAAAGGAAGGAGAATGGACTGATGAGACAGGAAGTAGCGAAGAACCCACCTCAGCTCGAATCACAGGAGAGCCAAGCCAGGGGACGGGTAGGGAAAGACAGCAGCTCCACCCTGAGAGTGTTTCCAAAGAGGCAGTGTGTTGGAAGGGAGCCAGTTCTTCTAACAAGTGGTTCTCATGGGGCATGATTTTACAACCCAGATTCCCTCCCCCAGAGGCGGCTGGCAAGATCTGGAGGTGGGGA
Organism: Madoqua kirkii; assembly: GCA_006408675.1. Classification (NCBI taxonomy): domain Eukaryota; kingdom Metazoa; phylum Chordata; class Mammalia; order Artiodactyla; family Bovidae; genus Madoqua; species Madoqua kirkii. The sequence goes on along the minus strand of SJYC01018994.1, from coordinate 40,113 downwards.
ATTTTATCCACCTGCACCCAGTGGATGAAAGCCAGGTATGCTATGAAATATTCCACCACTCACAGGACAGCCTCCCCCTGCGAAGAACTGTCTGGGCCAAATGTTCTCAGCACTGAGGTTGGAAAACCCTTTATTGGAAGAAATAAGGTGCAAGGAAGTTCAGAGAAGGGGTTGTGGAGACAAGATTTTTGCTAGGCCTGTATCCTGAGTTACTGAGGGCACAGAGGGAGAGGTTTAACAGTTGGGCAGAATGGAAAAAAAGAAAGAATAGGCCAGGTGCAAACCCTTATGGAAATCAGAGTTTGGAGGCAAGAAGCCCTGGATTCCATGTGCTTATCAATATCCATGAGACGATGTGTGTGCTGATGAGGGCTGCAGAGATGAGTTTCTGTGGGTCCCTCTTCCTCCTTGATGATGATGGTGAGAGGCAAAGATCATGTGGACTGGGGTCTCCCTGGCAGGGCACTGAACTAACCTGAACCCCTGCCTGGAAAGAACAAGCACACCTAACGTGTGTGCGGTGTCCTGGCTCATGCTGACAGTTCATCTCTTCTCTCCTCTCTGCGTCTTCCTTTTCATTATTTTTATTATTATAGTCCTCACTAGCAATCAGCCTCAAGTCCTCATATTTGCTCAGAAGCCCTACCAGAATCTATGATAGTAGCATCCCTGATAAGAACCGTTACTTTCCCCCCCTAATTTCTCCCTACATGCACATGTTCGTGCACACACACAGACACACAGACACACAGACACACACACACACACACACACACACACACACATGACTACTAAGATATGCCTGCTAGCCGTTCCATTACCTCAGGGGTTTGATAAATCAAATTAGTGTCTGCATTAACTACTACTCCTATATTAATATGTTGAACATACCAGAATGTAATGAATCTGAACAAAGGATTTCAATATTTTAAGGAATCATTACCATTCAAATTTCAGACATGGAGGCAGAACTACCCTTTCCAATCAGTCTACCCAGGTGGCCAATTCCATTCAAAAAGTGAACGTGTTAGTCACTCGGGCGAGTCTGACTCTGTGACACTATGGACTATGGTCCACCAGGCTCCTCTGTCCATGCAATTCTCCAGACAAGAATATTGGAGTGGGTAGCCATTCTCTTCTCCAGGGAATCTTCCTGACCTAGGGATTGAACCTGGGTCTCCTACATTGCAGGCAGATTCTTCACTGTCTGAGCCACGGGCCTTAGAGAAGGCACAGATCTTTATTAATGTAGTTACTTTCCCATGGCTGAAAGACTCTGCAAAGGCGAATCCAAGAAAACACTCAGATACACCCTGAGAAGGGATGCGGACTTGCAACAATGTGTGTAACACAGATACTTGCTAAATTAGTGAATAAACGGCAGGACCTATGAGCAGATGAGTAAACTTAGCTTTTATTAAAAGTTTACAGGTCTCTAATGCTGAGGCCTTTTTGTGAATGACTCTGAATTACTGGAGTTTTGAACCGTCATCTTGTATTACTTTTTTCCCATCTTTTACTGTCATGCAGGCAACTCTTGCCATTGACTGTCTTGCCTGTTTCTAAACCAGTGCTGCCTACAGTTTCACTATCTTGTTTATTTCTATTCTGCTGTGAGACTGGTCAGTTTATTAAAGCTGCGTGCAAGTAGACAGACTCTAAGGACTCTGAAAATACTTCATGAAACTAGTACATGATTTTTAAAAGTCAATCTTGTCTCTCAGAAGCCCTTTTGCTTCTTGTGTGGTGTTATCTGTGCTCCTGATGGCTGAGGTCATGGGATGAAAGACACAGTATCACACTCACAGCCATGTTGGTCAGAGACTGAGATGCTATAGTCTTGCCCGAGAGGTGTCACCTCAAAGGTGAGAATGCTGTTTAAACTTCACTGCATACTCTTCAGTGTCTCATATATTCCTTTCACATGTCTTAAGAATTCAATAAACACCCTTGTCGGCAAGTATTTTAAAACACTGCTTCCACTCAGTCACAACAACTTAATATACAGGGAAAATTCCTTGATGCCTTCTAACCTATTTTCCTTTGCTTTCACCATAAGGCAAGACAAATGGTTAAAACACAACTTTTAAAGGAAAGGCTATAATTCAACATCCAACTCTACTACTTACCTAGGTAAACAGATACTGGGGTAAAATCTTTTTGCTTTTGAGACTCAACTTTCTACAGAAATGGGGATAATGGTAAAACTTGATTCCCAGGATTTAGATACGAACTGAGTGTCCTACTCTATTAAGGTCTAGTGGTTAAGACTCTGCACTTTCAACCCAGGGGGCACAAATTCAATCCCCAGTGGGAGAACTAAGATCCCATATCCTGCACAGTGCAGCAAAAACAAAATAAAACAGAAAACCATGGAAAGCTATGAAACACTGCAAGCTAAGCATGTCTAAATTAGAAGCGAAGGAGAAGACAAAGAGGCTGGGGAGGTACCTCAGAGCAGAGATTTGGAAAGAGCTGATGTGTGGAGGATATGAGGAAGCAGAAGACATATTTGCTAAACCCAAGGATTATACAATCTATTTGCAGAAACAAGAGTTCTATGTAAGAAACAATTAGTGAACACTACCAGATAATATATACAATCAACCGAGAGACTGTGTGGCACAGAATATTAACCACTTTAGGACTTTAGAGAGGGGAGGCATGTGTGAGCTGAATAGATTAAGGACAACATCTTAGAGATATTACACTCTGTTTTTAAACCTTATAGGAATCCTAAGCCATCTCTAGCGCCAACTTCATTTTTTAAGAGATGAAGAACCCAGGAGTTCATCTTACTTCTAGAAGAATCCAATCCTCAAGAGTTACAGGATTTGATCAGTAGCCAAATAAAGGTTCCATGCCGTTCATCATCCAGGCCTCCTACCTCTCCCCGCTTGGAGGAGAACAAAAGCAAGGATGGGACATATAGGTAATAAGACACTTGTGATAAGCCAGTGAGCGGCCAGGGCGTGAGCACAGCGGAGCTGGGACAGACAGGGAAGCTGTAGCCAAACTCCATCGGGCCAGTGATTAGCTCTAGAGACCAAGGTCAGGAGAAACGCCATATGACTCTCACCGAGCTGTCTGGGGCTATAAAGTGTCACCTCGTCCTTCTCTTGGAAAGAGACCAGCTGTCTTGGTCCTGCTTCCGTGGGGCAGTGAGAGTAGGTTTGGGCTCAAAGTCTCTTTCGCAGTGTTCTTTGGGGCCATGACTTTACAACTGTCTCCATCTCTTTCTCCTCCTCCTTCCTTCCTCCTCTTCTCCCTTCTTTCTTCCCTTCTTTCTGTGTATCTCTCAGGCTACCGTTTATTCTGCCTATTCAATGTGCCAGACTTGGACTATCACTCACATAACCACGCACTTGACACGACCCCCCCCATAGCTCCACACACCATGTAACCTGAAAGAAAATTATGATGCAGTTTAGGGCAAAACCGATGCCATTTCTTTATCCAACAAGATGTCCCTCAGCACAAAATCCCTCAAGCCTCGTGGGAAGGTACTCAGTCTTCATCTCTCTTCCCTAAGTATTCAAATGTACAACACTCTACATGCAGCAAGGCATTTCCCTGACTTCTTCATGGGAATCACTTTGTGTGCAGAAGCATGAGGTTTAATTATCCATATCATTGTCTCAGCCTGCATGGCTACAACTATTGTTAATGATCATAAAATTAGCTACTTCTTTGATATAAATTCAGTCACACTTATGCAGTTCCAATCATGCATCAACCTAGTACACTAAAATATAATTTTTTCTTAACAAAATTCACATCCTATTTAAGACCAATTTAAAAAACACACACAGAGACACACTTCTGAAATGTAAATGACTGAACATCCTAGCTATTATCCAAATTAAGAAAATGCTTCAAAGAGGAAATAAGGTGACTCTAAATAAATGTTGTGTTTATGTTTTTTACCGTGTATTTTGATCTAGGTCTCTATTGGGGGTGATATGTGTGCTGTTTTTAAGATACAAACTGAACTAGTCATGGATCTTTCCATTAATAGGTGGGAGAATGGCCTTGAGACAGAGGACACAGGACTCATCACAACCAAGCCAGCACAGCAGGGCTGAATCTCACTTACTGGTGAGAGAGTGAAATTTCAGGCTACACCTGAGAAGCCTAAAGTTAGGGTGAGTGAAAGTCAAAGGCGGTCAGTTGTGTCCAGTTCTTGGTGACCCCATGGACTATACAGTCCATGGGACTCTCCAGGCCAGAATATTGGAGTGGGTAACCTTTCCCTTCTCCAGGGAATCATCCCAACCCAGGGATTAAACCCGGGTCTCCTGCATTGCAGGTGGATTCTTTACCAGCTGAGCCACAAGGGAAGCCCAAGAACACTGGAGTGGGTAGCCTACCCCTTCTCCAGGGGATCTTCCTGACCCAGGAATCGAATGGGAGTCTCCAGCTTTTCAGGCGATTCTTTACCAACTGAGCTATGAGGAGCCTATGAAGTCCTTAAACCTCAGAAAAGGAAGCTTCCTACTAAAATCTCCTAAAAATCAATGCCACTTTGCACTAACTTTCCATGATGTTTTGGAATTGCACAGGACAGTGGCAGCCCATACATTTTAAATTTCAGAAATCAAACTTTTAAACATGTCACCTTTCAGTATACATGCCTTTAAAGATTTTTTAATGTGGACCATTTTTAAAGTCTTTATTGAATTTGTTAAATTATTGCTTCTGCTGTTTATGTTATGTTTTTTTGGCCAGTAGGCATTTGTGATCATAGCTTCCCAACTAGGGATCGAGCCTGGACCCCCTGCATTGGAATTTGAAATCTTAACTACTGGACTGCCAGTGAAGTTCTTTCAGTATACATTTCTAAAAGATAAGGATTCCCTTTTCTTCATTTTTTTTAACATGGCTACAATATCTTTGTCATACAGAATAAATTTTAAAAAATGTGTTAATATCAAATACCTTGTAAAATATTTAAATTTCTAATTATGCATTAAGTATCAATTCCTATTTAATGTTTATTTCATTGAATTAAGATCCAAATAAGACCTACTCATTGATTACCATGATTTTTCATTCTTTTAATATTTTAAACAAACTGTACAGAGGTTTAATTTACACACCATGATATTTATCTGTTGCAACTGTATGCTGATGACTTAAGCAACTTTACATTGTCTCTTTTAATCTGAGGTTTCCATTCTGTTTCCTTTACTTTATTATTGTAGAAACTACATCATCTGTCCCACTGTTTCCAGATTTTTTTTTATCTTACTGAGTTTACCCTTCTGTATAGTTTTTCCGTTTTTCATTGTTTTTTAATTTACCATTTAAATTTTTATAAATTTAGTTTTATGGATTACATTAAAATGATTTTTATAGTTTTCAGTAAACTCATTATTTACTATAAATTGATAGTTGGCACCACTGGTATGAAGTATCTGTAGGTTCAGCATTCATAGATGGTGATGTATATTTCATCTGGATGTATCCTCTTGTGATGCCAGTGGTGGTTGATGCCTACCTCATTAATTCATTAGAGGTCACAAAATGGTCCTATACTAAATGTGTCATTTCTTCTTCACTAATTAGCTGAAAAGACTGTCATAAAGAATTATTCCCCTACTCATTATTTATTTACCCATTGGTACAGTTTGCATAGGAAAGCGAGGATAAAATCATTGATTTATTTTCTTTGTTTATCACTTTTTGAAGTAATGCATTAGTTTCCAAGCACTGTCCAACAGTAAACAGTATTTATCTTATTGATGTAATGTGTAGATTTTAAAATACTTGAAATTTTTAATACTTTGAGTTTATTGTCATCATGTCTCAAATTGCCCTATTTCTGGCCAGTGGTGTCCTCATCATACTACCTCCTAAGTCCTTGTGGCCCAATCTGGAATAAGATATTTCTTATCCACACCTGGAACTGGCCCTGAGAATCTCAACATTAAATTTCAATTTCCTGTGCATATGTATGCACGCTCCATTTGACTCCTTACACCTGGGTTACTGCTGTCTCTCTCAGCGTAAACATTATTCCCTCTCTCTCAACACATTTCCTAAGCTTTCCCCTTTTGAATAGAATACAACAGGTGTTATCTCTAAACTTAGGCTGACAGTTCTTTATTCATTCATTCAAGCTGCAGCAGTCAGGGAGAAGGCAATGGCAACCCACTCCAGTACTCTTGCCTGGAAAATCCCATGGACAGAGGAGCCTGGTAGGCTGCAGTCCCTGAGGTCACGAAGAGTCAGACACGACTGAGTGACTTCACTTTCACTTTTCACTTTCATGCATTGGAGAAGGAAATGGCAACACACTCTGGTGTTCTTGCCTGGAGAATCCCAGGGATGGGGAAGCCTGGTGGGCTGCCGTCTATGGGGTCGCACAGAGTCGGGCATGACTGAAGTGATTTAGCAGCAGCAGCAGCAGCAGTCAGAGTTTGATCAGAGACTCAAACCATGAGATTAAAATAAAGGACTTGTAAAAACCTCTACGCTCTGCTGTTACGGGAGTGAGTGGAATTGTCTATGCAAGGCTATCACTTCTGTGTCTGGTTCAGGGTTGAAGCCACTCGAGGCTAGCCAGATATGACAGCAAACTAAATCCCATGAGGACCACCTGGTGTCTGCACCCACATTTCAGAGCCCCCCACTTGAGTGACATGGATGGTGTTCAGGAAAACCTGACGGTCGCACAGAGTCGGGCATGACTGAAGTGATTTAGCAGCAGCAGCAGCAGCAGTCTGAGTTTGATCAGAGACTCAAACCATGAGATTAAAATAAAGGACTTGTAAAAACCTCAACGCTCTGCTGTTACGGGAGTGGGTGGAATTGTCTATGTAAGGCTATCACTTCTGTGTCTGGTTCAGGGTTGAGCCACTCGAGGCTAGCCAGCTACGACAGCAAACTAAATCCCATGAGGACCACCTGGTATCTGCACCCACATTTCAGAGCCCCCCACTTGAGTGACGTGGATGGTGTTCAGGAAACCTGACTCCTCCATGACAGAACCGCACACATGGGCCAGGACACTCAGAACCTGGAGAGGCTCATGTAGCAAAGAGACAAGGCGCAGGCTGGCCACTGTCCCGTGCTAACGAGAGGTGGGCCCGCAGATGGGTAACGAGTGCACGGCCTTTCATAGTTCCTGGGCTCTCACACCAACCTCCAGAGCACCGAAAAGTGGTTGCTGCTTTACCTCCACTTCCCAACTGAACAAATTTTTCTGTGGCCAACATTAACCGAGTAAAGACAGGGAAGGAAATTGTGGAAAAGATCTTTTCAGCTTAACTAATTTGAACAGTACAGGGCCACCAGCATTTATCCCTTATCAACTTGGCATTCACACACTCATCTTTTAATCAAACCTAATTTCCAAACAAAAGAGAAACATGGTGCTTCAGCTAACTTTTCCCACCTATCCCTCATAAAACTGCTGCTGCTGCTGCTGCTAGGTCGCTTCAGTCATGTCCAACTCTGTGTGACCCACAGACAGCAGCCCACCAGGCTCCACCGTCCCTGGGATTCTCTAGGCAAGAACACTGGAGTGGGTTGCCATTTCCTTCTCCAGTGCATGAAAGTGAAAGTGAAGCCGCTCAGTCATGTCCAGCTCATAGTGACTTCAGGGACTGCAGCCTACCAGGCTCCTCCGCCCATGGGATTTTCCAGGCAAGAGTACTGGAGTGAGTTGCCACTGCCTTCTCCGTAAGTTACTTCAGTTGTGTCCTAAAAACATGCAATGTCATCCCCCCAAAGAGGATACAAGGCCCTTTATTCAACTTTGAGAATGCTCATTCTCTCTCTGGGTATGATCCACCCACTACTCACCTTTGATATGTTGTAACTACTCTCAAACTACCGCACAATTGCACTCATCTCACACGCTGGTAAAGTAATGCTCAAAATTCTCCAAGCCAGGCTTCAGCAATACGTGAACCGTGAACTTCCTGATGTTCAAGCTGGTTTTAGAAAAGGCAAAGGAACCAGAGATCACATTGCCAACATCCCATGGATCATGGAAAAAGCAAGAGAATTCCAGAAAAACATCTATTTCTGCTTTATCGACTATGCCAAAGCCTTCGACTGTGTGGATCACAATAAACTGGGAAATTCTGAAAGATATGGGAATACTAGAGCACTTGACTGGCCTCTTGAGAAACCTACATGCCGGTCAGGAAGCAACAGTTAGAACTGGACATGGAACAACAGACTGGTTCCAAATAGGAAAAGGGGTACATCAAGGCTGTATATTGTCACTCTGCTTATTTAACTTCTATGCAGAGTACATCATGAGAAATGCTGGACTGGAAGAAACACAAGCTGGAATCAAGATTGCCGGGAGAAATATCAATCACCTCAGATATGCAGATGACACCACCCTTATGGCAGAAAGTGAAGAGGAACTAAAAAGCCTCTTGATGAAAGAGAAAGAGGAGAGTGAAAAAGTTGGCTTAAAGCTCAACATTCAGAAAACGATCATGGCATCTGGTTCCATCACTTCGTGGGAAATAGATGGAGAAACAGTGGAAACAGTGTCAGACTTTATTTTTCGGGGCTCCAAAATCACGGCAGATAGTGACTGCAGCCATGAAATTAAAAGACGCTTACTCCTTGGAAGGAAAGTTATGATCAACCTAGGTAGCATATTGAAAAGCAGAGACATTACTTTGCCAACAAAGGTCCATCTAGTCAAGGCTATGGTTTTTCCAGTGGTCACGTATGGATGTGAGAGTTGGACTGTGAAGAAAGCTGAGTGCCAAAGAATTGATGCTTTGAACTGTGGTGTTGGAGAAGACTCTTGAGAGTCCCTTGGACTGCAAGGAGATCCAACCAGTCCATTCTGAAGGAGATCAGCCCTGGGTGTTCTTTGGAGGGAATGATGCTAAAGCTGAAACTCCAGTACTTTGACCACCTCATGCAAAGAGTTGACTCCTTGGAAAAGACTCTGATGCTGGGAGGAATTGGGGGCAGGAGGAGAAAGGGACGACCGAGGATGAGATGGCTGGATGGCATCATCGACTTGATGGCTGTGAGTCTGAGTGAACTCTAGGAGTTGGTGCTGGACAAGGAGGCCTGGCGTGCTGCAAGTCATGGGGTTGCAAAGAGTTGGACATGACTGAGTGACTGAACTGAACTTAACTACATAGTGCGATGTAAAATTGATACCACTAACATATGTCACTTTAGGTGGTAGAGATGCAAGGGAGGGGAGGAAAAAGAATTGAGCTGGTTAATACAGAAAATAAATTCATATCAGAACAAGAAAGATATATTATTAAATATCATAGTCCTCATTTCTGTAACCTGTCACATGATTATATATCATTTTTATTTTTTTAGTAGTCTTTGTTGAATTTGTTACAATATTGTCTCTGTTTTATGCTGTGGGGTCTTAGTTCCCCAAACAGGGATCAAACAATAAATTCATATCAGAACAAGAAAGATACATTATTAAATATCATAGTCCTCATTTCTGTAACCTGTCACATGATTAAATATCATTTTTATTTTTTTAGTAGTCTTTGTTGACTTTGTTACAATATTGTCTCTGTTTTATGCTATGGGGTCTTAGTTCCCCAAACAGGGATCAAACATGCACCCCCTGCATTGGAAGGGGAAGTCTTAACCACTGGACCACCAGGGAAGTCCCAAATATCGTTTCTAGAACCACCGTCTTCACTACTCATTCCGTATTTCCTGTGCCCTGAGCAATCAACTCGGACACTTCTGGTTCTGTGCTGGGTAGGGTGATCCGAACCTTCATTCCTGACAGATTTGGGCCATTAGCAGTCTCGCCTCCATTGGGTTGCAGTTAGTTTTCATTGATTTTTATTAGAGGATATGAAAAAAGGGCACCTAATCATGGACTTCGGAGAAGGCAATGGCACCCCACTCCAGTACTCCTGCCTGGGAAATCCCACGGGTGGAGGAGTCTGGCAGGCTGCAGTCCATGGGGTGTCGAGAAGGGGCAGTCTTAACCAGTGGACCACCAGGGAAGTCCCAAATATCGTTTCTAGAACCACCGTCTTCACTACTCATTCCGTATTTCCTTTGCCCTAGCAATCAACTCGGACACTTCTGGTTCTCTGCTGGGTAGGGTGATCCGAACCTTCATTCCTGACAGACTTGGGCCATTAACAGTCTTGCCTCCATTGGGTTGCAGTCAGTTTTAATTGATTTTTATTAGAGGATACGAAAAAAGGGCACCTAATCATGGGCTTCGGAGAAGGCAATGCCACCCCACTCCAGTACTCCTGCCTGGGAAATCCCATGGGCGGAGGAGTCTGGCAGGCTGCAGTCCACGGGGTGACTGAGCGACTTCACTTTCACTTTTCACTTTCATGCATTGGAGAAGGAAATGGCAACCCACTCCTGTGTTCTTGCCTGGAGAATCCCAGTGACGGGGGAGCCTGGGGAGCTGCCATCTATGGGGTCACACAGAGTCGGACACGACTGGAGTGACTTAGCAGCAGCAATCATGGGCTTAGTGCCAGCGTCACCTGTTGGCAGGTTGAATGTTCAGAAATGCAGCAGTCACTCTGATGGACAAAAGTCCACGTGGCTGAGTTCATGTCCAGCTTTTACCCTTTCCGCCCTGTCTGCTTCATCAGTGAATCCACTAGGTAAGGGCAGGGGTGCTTGGGAGGCTGACTGATGGATGTCCAGAGAGGAGGCCACCTTCTTCCCTCAGTCACACCCTCCCCTGCTGAAGCTGTTTTTCCTGACCACTCACGTGACATGCAAGTGTCTTCACAAATTCTGCTAATCGGGAAGATGAAGCCACATAAAGTGCATCCAGACTTCTCGTCACCAATTTCAAACTGTGTTTCTTCTAAACCTCTGAGTATGTGACCAAACCAGCTGGTCCTGTGCAGGAATCTGTAGGTGCATTCCTCTGGCCACGTCTCCTTCCAGGCTAAATGCAGGTGCGCTGCTTGAAGCTATGCGCGGTGAAAGAATTTTGCTCCCCTTCCGTCCTTTTTCCTTCTTCAGTCAGTTGATCATAGGGAAATCTCCTGAAGACTAGAAATACACATCGAGAGAGAGGAAGAAACAGCAAAAGAGTGAAACTTGACCATCCAGGCCACACCTGCGCCTTCAAGATCTGCATGAGCCCAATATTATATATGCTTTTTCCATTTTATGATAAAGTGCTGATGTAAATACCCAAATTACACATGGTGTTTCGACAGTATGCATTTAATAACAGGTATCTTAGGTCACATGGTAATTAGGTGGTCCGTGGCCAAGCATTCAGTCTTTCCCAGGGCTCAAGAGCATCTTTCCAAATGATTATTACCATCTACAGACAGTAACATAAAGGTGTTCCAAAATCTTGAGGGTCTGCAATGTGATCTGCCTGTGAGAGCCTTTCAAAGGCATCCTTGTGTGAGACTTTATGGGCCATGGGTCACTGAAGTGACCACACACACACGCACATGTACACACACACACACACACACACATTCAGGAGGACGGGCAGTTCACATTGCCAGCTGGACCTATTATAGAATTTTATTTCTCTTTCTTGTCTTAAAAATCAGTAGCTTTACTAAACCTCTGAGTATGTGACCAAACCAGCTGGTCCTGTGCAGGAATCTGTAGGTGCATCCCTCTGGCCACGTCTCCTTCCAGGCTAAATGCAGGTGCGCTGCTTGAAGTTATGCACGGTGAAAGAATTTTGTTCCCCTTCCATCCTTTTTTCTTCTTCAGTCAGTTGATCATAGGGAAATCTCCTGCAGACTAGAAATACACATGGAGAGGGAGGAAGAAACAGCAAAAGAGTGAGACCTGACCATCCAGGCCAGAATCTGTAGGTGCATCCCTCTGGCCACGTCTCCTTCCAGGCTAAATGCAGGTGCGCTGCTTGAAGTTATGCACGGTGAAAGAATTTTGTTCCCCTTCCATCCTTTTTTCTTCTTCAGTCAGTTGATCATAGGGAAATCTCCTGCAGACTAGAAATACACATGGAGAGGGAGGAAGAAACAGCAAAAGAGTGAGACCTGACCATCCAGGCCACACCTGCGCCTTCAAGATCTGCATGAGCCCAATATTATATACGCCTTTTCCATTTTACGATAAAGTGCTGATGTAAATACCCAAATTACACATGGTGTTTCGACAGTATGCATTTAATAACAGGTATCTTAGGTCACATGGTAATTAGGTGGTCCATGGCCAAGCATTCAGTCTTTCCCAGGGCTCAAGAGCATCTTTCCAAATGATTATTACCATCTACAGACAGTAACATAAATGTGTTGCAAAATCTTGAGGGTCTGCAATGTGATCTGCCTGTGAGAGCCTTTCAAAGGCATCCTCGTGTGAGACTTTATGGGCCATGGGTCACTGAAGTGACCACACACACACGCACATGCACACACACACACACACATTCAGGAGGATGGGCAGTTCACATTGCCAGCTGGACCTATGATAGAATTTTATTTCTCTTTCTTGTCTTAAAAATCAATAGCTTCATGCAGGTGGTTTTCCAAAGCAGGAGGCTTCCCTTGTGGTTCCTTGATAGCTCAGTTGGTAAAGAATCCGTCTGCACTGCAGGCAACCTCAGTTCAAGTCCTGGGTTGGGAAGATCCGCTGGAGACGGGATAGGCTACCCACTCCATTATTCTAGGCCTTCCCTTGTGGCTCAGCTGATAAAGAATCTGCCTGCAGTGCAGGAGACCGGGGTTCAATCCCTAGGTTGGGAAGATTTCCTGGAGAAGGGAAAGGCTACCCACACCAGCATTCTGGCCTGGAGAATTCCATATAGTCTATGGGGCTGCAAAGAGTCAGACATGACTGAGTGACTTTCACTTTTCCTTTGCTGAAAAAGGCAAAGAAACAGATGCTCCACTAGAGTATTTGAAAGGAACACAGTCCTCTCAGCACTTCGATTACATGACTTCTGACTTCCGGAGCAGTGAGACCAAAAGTTTGTTTTGCTTTTGGTCCCCTAAGTTTGTGGAAATGTGTTACCATGGTGATGAGAAACTAGTACTAGTTGACAAGAAATTTGGGGAATTACCTTCCACTTCCTCAATGTTTAAATCAGAGAAGTATAGATTTTGTTACTCCCTGCTCATCAGATCAATGTATTACAATATAATAGGTGTAAAAGGAAGTATGATGCCCAGTGGACTGGAATTGAGGCAAGTCCTTATCAGCAAGATTATGGCAGGATTTGAGAGTTGACAGAACTCTGAGTTATTATCAAACAATAAAATTACCTTCCACTTCCTCAATGTTTAAATCAGAGAAGTATAGATTTTGTTACTCCCTGCTCATCAGATCAATGTATTACAATATAATAGGTGTAAAAGGAAGTATGATGCCCAGTGGACTGGAATTGAGGCAAGTCCTTATCAGCAAGATTATGGCAGGATTTGAGAGTTGACAGAACTCTGAGTTATTATCAAACAATAAAGGTGTATTGCTAATCCTTCCAGTTGAAAGAAAAACTACTGCTCATGGTACTTGAGTGAAACAGCATTTGCCAGATAAAGAGCTGCATACCAGATGACATGGGATGGGTCCATTTGCTATAGCAATGAAACCATCCCCAGATGCCTAGACCAGCCTAGACCTGCAGGTGTGCTGGGCTCACCACCTAAGTTCACAAGTCTCCTGTCCTTCTTCGATATCATCAGTTTTCATCCCAGGCCAAAAAACACTAACTGCATTATAACAAGGACCTACTGTATTGCACAGGGAACTATACTCAATATTTTTAAATTGTGTGTGTGTTTGTGTGTGTGTTTGTGAGTGAGTGCTCATGTGCTTATAGCTCGTTGCTCAGTCATGTCTCACTTTTTGTGACCCTTTGGACTGCAGCCCTCCAGGCTTCTTTTTCCATGGGATTTTTCAGGCAAGAAAACTGGAGTGGGTTGCCACATCCAGGTGGCATCCTCCCCACCCTAGGATCGAACCTGCGTCTCTTGTGTCTCTTGCATTGTAGGTGGAATCTTTACCAATTGAGCCATCAGGGAAGCTATATATATATATATATATATATATGGCTTATATATATTTATTCACTGTGCTGTACATCTGAAACTAACACAACATGGTAAACCAACTGTACTTCAATTTCTAAAAATGTTGTGTTAGGAAACATCACTCCTACATCTCAGGTCCTTGATGGTGACAATAATTCTGCAGTTCTCTTACGAACATGGCATTGCTATTATTAATAAACTATTTCCCTAGGGAGAGGGAGTTTTAGTGCCCTCTGCTTGACCATTGCTAGCTTTGGTAGTTTTCCACTGCTGCAGAACAATGGCCACACATTTATAGGCTTAAGACACCACTCACTGAATAGCTCATATTTCTGAGGTCAGAAGTCTGGCAAAAGGTGGGTGGCTTCTCTGCTCAGGCTGGAATCAAGGTGCTGACCATCTGCTTTCTCAGGTTGAGTTCACGATTCTCTTCCAAGCTCATTCCTGTTTCTGGCAGGAATTCAGAGAAGAGCTACCAAAGAAATCTTAAAAGTATATTCTCCTTGCAACTGTCTTTTATTACAGCCTTGGTGAAGGAACTGTCTTATGGATCCTCTTGGGAAACACTGTTAGAGAGTAGATGAGCAGATCTTACTGGAGAAATGTACGCAAGCATTAAGATCTCTTTAAGATTTCGGATTTCTTTCTCTATAATATACCAAGGAAGTTCTGGCATTTCCACTTGATTTCATTTTAAGTTTGGCATTTCAATCCCACAGGAGATTCGGGGATACAGTTTAAAACAACCAAGTAGACTTTTAGAGAGATACCCAGTGGCTCAAAGTAACTTACTGAACCCAGAATTACTGCTTAGTAAGCCAAATCAACAAATCCATCCAAACCTAACATCCTATTCCTTCCGCATTCCCCCAACACACTTAGAATGCATTCCTAATTCTCTCTCCCCAGGTTACTTGTCAGTATTAATTAGCCAAACCTTGCAATTCTTCTTTATATTGCATGTCCTCATGGGTCTCATTTTGTGCCTTATCCTCTTAGGCATTGTCTGGACTTGCATTTGGCTATAGGTCTAGAAGCAATGAAGGTTTAAGTATTGGGCCTTATCATGGAACAATAGTCCCCGGCAAGGAATATATCTTTGGGGTCCATTTCAGGTACTTCAGGTAAGGGGACACTAACCTATTTTGACAGGAAGAGAAGACAGAAAGGCTGCTTCTACTTGTAAAAGAGGCTCAGGAAAACTTAGGGGTTCAACATCTCCAGATTTATTGGAATCTGCACATGTGAATCCAGTTTCCAGGATACCAGTCTTGCAAACAAATGCCTTAACCTTAACCTAAGAGACTCTGTGATACTGGCAATTCAGCTGTGCTATATATAATTCAGCCCCATGCAGGTTTAGACCTGGGATTAAATACTCAGAAAGCTCAGTCATAAGGCTATAGGAGATAAGGGTTTCCTTCAGGGCCATCTATATTCCTGGTTTCTTCCCAGACATTGAATCGGACATTTAAAAGCCCTGAGCTGATAATATTCTTCCCCTAAGTTCTCTCCCACACTTAAAAGCAACTTCTTGTTGTTTAGCTGCTAAGTCTTGTCCGACTCTTTGCCACCTCATGGACTGCAGCATGCCAGGCTTCCCTGTCCTTCACTACCTGCCAGAGTTTGCTCAAATTCATGTCTGTTGAGTCAGTGATGCTATCTAACCATCTCATCCTCTGTCACCCTCTTCTCCTTTTGCCTTCAAAGTTTCCCAGCATCAGAGTCTTTTTCAATGAAGCAGCTCTTCGCATCAGGTGAGCAAAGAGCTGGAGTTTCAACTTCAGGATCAGCCCTTCCAATGAATATTCAGGGTTGACTTCCTATAGGATTGACTGATTTGATCTCAAGGCTCTCAAGAGTCTTCTAACTAAGCCCATTATCATCCTTCCTTTCACTTAAGTTAGTTATCCCATGCCAGACTCCTGGGCACTCAAAGGCTTGTTCTACAGGCACCTGTTTATCCTGTGTTGCTGGAAGAACAAGGTGCATTATCAGAGGAGTGACACGTGTCAGCTACCCCAGCTAACTCAACACCGGGCTTCAGAGCAGAGGCATGGCTGCTGCCTCACTGTTACCTCCCAAGTCTCGTGTCTATTTCCCTTTTTCCTAACCTGGAACCACGTGAAGAAGAAAATTGGTGGAAACTCAGTTCCCACTCAGCCAAGATGACAAAACCACTGCTTAAAGCCCCCTCCTGTGCCCTCTAGGGAGCCACCTCTTCAGGATGAGAAGTTGAAGGACCCCTTAGCACTGGAGAAGATAATTCTGAGTAAAATGTGGTTGACAGATATTAAAAATAGAAGATGCACTCTAACACAATGTTTTCTGTGGGAGGACAAAGGAGAAACACTAGCCACTTTCTCATTTACCCAGTCTAACCCAAAATGAATCAATGGGAGCATTTACTGTTTCATGGAACCCAAAGAACTGTCAGCCGCATTGCAGGCTTGGGAAAGTCGTAGTTTTCTGAAAAGTCCCCCTTTTTAGTTCCCCTTCTACCTGTTGTCCTTGGGTTCCCATTGCTGTCTCCATAGACATCTATTACTTTATTAATGGACAGTTATGTGTCCATCTGACCGTTTGCTGTCCTCAGCCTCCCACTGCATTCCATCTGACAGATCTCAGTAGATCTGTTTTACTTTCATCTTGTCATCTTCCTATTCAAAATTAGTTAGGAGTAACCCACTCTCCAATCCCCATTCCCCAACTACAAGAAAATGTCTTCACTCCACGCAGGAGTCTTTTCCATTTTTGTTCCATAACCACACTATATTAAAAAACAAAAAATCATTACTTTGATTAAGTGGCAAAGAAGTGATCTAACTAGCAACAGTGAGGACTACATAAAAGATAGAATTTTGGCTCTGCAGGAAGGGTCTGACTGGTTCCATAAGTCAAACAGCGTGCAGGTCAGTTTCGCAGTTGTTGCTCACACCACAAGTGACCCAGTGTATTGTGTAAGTTCAAGCAGGTCAGGGTTTGTGTCCATAGAAGTTCACTAACGCAGAAAAAGAGCGAAGGAAGAAAAACAGCTCTCAAACGGCAAAGTCCAACGTTCAGGAGGTCAGCTTGTCAAAGATAATTAAACTGGAGTGCAGACACTGAGCCAAACCCAGAGAACAGAGCCAAAGCTTATTTTCCTCCTCTACGCTTGGCTCAGACCAAGGGAGGGTAGCCAGCCCTGTTGCTGCTCCTAAGTCACTTCAGTTGTGTCCGACTCTGTGTGACCCCATAGATGGCAGCCCACCGGGCTCCCCTGTCCCTGGGATTCTCCAGGCAAGAGCCAGCCCTGCTCACACAATTACCAAAGCTGGAACCAAGTTCAGGATATGAGGTCTCTCGCTAACTGGTCAAGGGGCACAGCCAGGTTGACCACGGGTCTCAGTTTGCATGGGCAGTCACACCCCCAGAGTCAGGCCCGCTACTCTCAGAGTGGCCCCATTTGGAAAATAAATGACATTCTCATTTTGTATTTAGATAATATCTTTGCTCCCTCAAGACTGAACTAGTTTTGCATATCCTACTTACAAACTTTGACTTACATGAACTTGAACTTTCCTTCCTAATTGTCTTTATCTTCCTGGTGATTAATATCTTTCATGTTCCAACTTACCTCCAGCCCCTTAATAACATTCTGTAATGCTGCTAATCTGGCGTCTGTTCCAGGCTTTGTTGCCAGTTGTGTGACCTTATGTAAGCTACTTAACCTATCTGAGTATCAGTTTTCTGATCTTTCAATTTGACATAACAGGTATCTACAACATTTATTGTAAAAATTAAAATACGTTAATATATGAAAAGTGTTCAGATTAGCGCTCTGACACCTAATATATGTTAAATAAATGTCTGTTAACTTTGACAGTAGCAATAGCATGGATGCTCTCTCCCTTCATCTGCATTCATATAGCATCCTTATTTGGCACTTGACTTATTAGTTAAATATTTGTGGTTATTTTGTTTTCCAACTTAATTCTAATAACAGGGACTATGTTGTATTTGGATTCTCCGAGACCCCACCACAGTACCTTGTAAAGAGTAAGCGCTCAGTAAATAAAGATGGTTTTACTTTAAGATAATCTTTCAAAAATAATTTGCCATTGTTAAACAGGGCCCATGAAGAAAGCAGGAACTTTATTTCCTGTGTAGGACTGCACCTCAGAGCCTCCATCTTGAGAATAAATTCTGTACAGACTGGAACAAGGGGTGCAGATGTGAAAGAGATTTGAGAGCCTTGAACCAAATCCTAAGAAATCAGAAGAAAGCAGGTGATTTTTGCTTTCTCAATGAAGCATTTAAATAAAAGCTGTTTTACTGATCTTTGTCCATTTCTCTTAAATTCGGTTTATCTCTTTGGACAACTAAATGTTTTATCTGATAGTTTCTAGATAATAAAAATTAGTAAGTTCATTCAGGGTATGGGCCATTGGGACTAATTGGGCTCCCCTGGTGGCTCAGATGATAAAGAATCCACTTGCAATGCAGGAGACCTGGGTTCGATCCCTGGGTGGGGAAGATCCCCTAGAGAAAGGAATGGCTACACACTCCAGTACTCTTGCCTAGAGGATTCCATGTACAAAAAAGCCTGGTGAATTATAGTCCACGGGGTTGCAAAGAGTCAGACACAGCTGTACAACTAACATTTTCACTTTCATTCAATCTGCAGAAAATGGTACCATTCTTAGCACTGTTCTTGGACAGTCAGAAGATAATAAAAATGAACAATAATATTTCTGTCTTACGAGACTTACAATCTAAAGGAAATAATTTTAAAATGCAGCTTACACATCTAAATTTGAGTAATAAAACTATGAAAATATGGACACAAAAATAGGAGTCAAAGTAAACACAGTTATTGCTCTGGGGACACAGTGGATAAAAGAAAAAGTTAGCATTCTTATTTTCTGCACTATCCAATTTACTTCTCATTGCATACCTATTCCATAATCATATTTTTTCTATTTTGAATCAAAGTACAAACTTATCAAAAACAAAAACTAGATATTTTCCCTTTCATTTCCAAAGGAAGAGCAAACCTTAGTCAATCAGCATTAGAAGTTAGTTTAAAAATCACCACACTGAGGATAAAGTCAGGATTCTTCACAGTGTTTTTAAATATTACTGTTAAAAATCAATACTAAGTGCAACTCTCCTTGTGCTTGAAAAAAAAGGGGAGAACAGGTGTTGTTTCCTCAGATGAAGAGACTCTGATTGTTTTTATATTTCTTGAGTTAATAAGAAGTGAAGCTATCATCACTTGAGTCAACACTACAAGTTGTATATAAATCCAGATTTGACTTCCTGTAACACATATATGACAAGTTAACCTATTCCTTGTAATAAATAGGAAAACAAGCATCATAGTCTCAAAGTTAAGGGTTATATAACCATGTATCACTGTAGTTAAAATAGAATCTAGAGAGCTTCCGTGAGGAGGAGGCTGTTTAAATCCACATTATGTCACTTTTCTTCCTCATGAAACACTGATAAAACTACAGTAAAGAGATAGATGTTTAAGACACACACTCCTAAAAAGCTAAATTCTAGGCCAGTGATGAAAGAGCCAGTCAATAACCAATCTGATTTATGTCCTCCAGAAATAGTGATACCCAGCACATCTGTGGGGAGTTAAAGGGGGTTTACAGAGCAGTTACATCATTAGATCCCTTCATCAGTGGGGAATTATCTTTCTCGACACCAACAGCATACCAGATATTTAACTTCTGAAGAAGCTAAACAGAGGGGCTCTGGAGAGATCATTGCAGACCCCAACTGAGAGACTGTAATAAAAATGGGATATGAGAAGGAAGAAAGATTAAGCAAATTATTCACACCTAAATTTCAAAACCTGCATTTAGAATGTGAGTCAAGGCTGATCTTGAAAAAAAAAAAGTTATCTACTTCAGAAGTTTCTTTCAAAGATTTTAAAACCAGTGCATAAAACTAATCACCAATATCACAGTTTAAAGGTAGAAATTAGAAGGTAATTTTGTACAAGCTACAAGTTCAGATTATTTGTAACATCAATGATAGCAAAGGATTCAATGGCAGGTCTCTCCAACTTCCTCCAGTACCTCTTCCAGGTGCAACAAACACTTCCCACCCCCCCCACCCCCCGCCACACACACACTCAGATGCCCAAGGTAAAAAAGCTGAGAGGTGGGGAAAAAAGGATACTACAATGAAGGAAAAAAAATCATTTCCAAAAGTATACATGATATTAACAAAAACAGAAATATTCCTAACTAAGATATAAAGACTGAACGATGTTAGGAATTTTAAATATATATTTCAAATAATTCAATTATGCTATGCATTCTATGGCCAAAATTGAAAAGAATTAGAAATTAATAATGAAAGGAAATTGGAAAAATTCACAATATGTGCATATGAAACAATATACTCCTGAATGAATAAAGATGTAACAAAGCAAATTAGAAAATACTTGGAAATAAATAAAACTCAACAAACCAAAACATAATGGAATGTAACTAAAGGAATATTGGAAGGAAAATATATAGCTCTAAATGCCTATATTTATGTTTTACAATTATTAGTTTCAGGCATAAAAGATAGTGACTCAATATTTTTAGATATTATGAAATAATCACCTCAGTAGGAGCAGGTGTCAGTTGTTATAATGTTACTGTACCATTATATTCCCAGTGACTCACTGATTGGAATAGCTGGAAGTCTGTGCCTCTTAATCTGCTTCACTTATTTTGTCCATCTTTCCATCCCTCTGGAAACCACCAATTTGTCCTCTGTACCTATGAGTCCGTTTTGTTTCTTCACTTGTGTTGTTTTGTAGATTCACATACAAGTAAAATCACACAGTATTTGATCTTATCTGACTTATTTCACTTAACATAATACCCTCCAGATCTGTCCATGTTGCTGTAAATGATAAGATGTTGTCATTTTTATCCCTGGGTAATATTCCACTGTATATATATGGCACACCTTCTTTGTCCATTCATTGACCAATGGACATGCACTCAAACTTCAAACTACCATGAAGCTACAGCAATCAAATGTGCCAGTATGACCCTGGCACAAAAGCAGACACACAGATCAGCAGAACATAATAGAGAGCCCCAAACCAAACCCACAGTCACGTGGTTACTTAATCTACAATAAAGGAGGCAAGAATAGTCAATATGCAAATCACAGTCTCTTAAACGGTTCTGGGAAAACTGGCCAGCTATGTGAAAAAGCACGAAAGTGCTACTTTCTTACGTCATGCACAAAATTAGACTCAAAACAGATTTAGGGCACGAATGTAAGATCTGAAACATCAAAAATCTTGGAGAAAAAAAATAGGCAGTACTTCTTTGACATCAGCCTTAGCAATAATTTCTTTTTTTTTTTTAATCTGTCACCTCAGAGAAAGCAATAAAAGCAAAATATACAAAGGAGACTACATCAAACTAAAGCTCTTTTGCACAGCAAAGGAAATTATCAACAAAATAAAGAGGAAGCCTACTGAATGCAATGAAATACTTAAAAAAACATGCCTGACAAGAAGGAAAGGGGAGCCTGGCGGGCTGCAGTCCATGGGGACGCAAAGAGTCAGACACAACTTAGCAACTGAACGACAATACCTGACAAGGGATTAATGTCCAAAATATATAAATAATTCATATATTGAATATAAAAAAACCCTAATTTAAAAATGGACAGAGGACTTGAAATAGACACTTTTCCAAAAAACACATACAGATAGCCAACAGGCACAGGAAAAGGTACTCAATATCACAGATTATCAGGACAATGCAAATCAAAACCAGAATGAGCTATCACTTTACACTTGTCAGAATAGCTATTGTCAAAGAGATAAGAACAAGGATTGGTGAAAATGTGGAGAAAAGGGAACCCTTGTACATTGTTGGGAGGTAAATCGGTATAGTTGCTATGGAAAACAGTATGGAGTTTCTTTTAAAAAAATTTTTTTAACAATTGAAAATAGAACTACCATATGAGCCAGCAATTCCAATTCCGAATATTTATCTGAAGAAAATGAAAACCCTGATTTGAAAAGATTCATGTACCCCTATGTTCATTACAGCATTATTCAGAATAGCCAAGATGTGGAGGTTGCTGTTTTCTTAAGAGCTCATCCTTTGGTGCTTCTCGTCGAAGAACCTAAGCACCACTGTAGAAGAATACTTTTATACAGCTCTTCAAATTATATTAGCTTAGCCTTGAACTTACTGGTTCTTTTCCACCAAAAGAACGCTGAGGAAGAGAGGGAGGGGGTGACGATCCCAAGTGGAAATTAACTTCCGGGAGCCCATCTGAAGGGGGGAGTTTGCTCTTTACTCAAGAGTCATACGGTGGCATGGAGAAGAAGGAAGCTACTGATGTGAGACCTCTTCATGCTTCCGATGCTTCCTACCGACCATGTCAGTTTCTTAAAGTGCCACCCTGGACAGAAAAGGGCAGATGTATCGTTCACTGTAATTAGTGGTGCTTTGAAAATAATCCCCTTCCATGGAGCCCGTAGGGTTCAACATTTCTTATACTTGGCTGGACTTACTAATTCAGACTGCAGAACTCAGGAACAACAGTAACGTATGGGCTCAGTAAGGGATCTGCTCAAGCTGTATAAGAAGACAATGTTTTGTATTTTGTATTGTTTGGGTAAAGTTGACCCACTGAAGAGATGTCGAAGAGCACAGAACTTTAATATACAGCCAGGGAAATTTACATCTCTCCTAAAAATTGGGGATTATTTCATCTGCACATTTATGATTGATTGTTTCTAAAAAGATGGAAGAATCTTTTCCCCAGATTCTGCATCATCTTTGCAAATTAGGTATATGGTGAGTCCCCTGAGAGCTGTAACTCTGCACTACACTTAATATCCAAACAGCTGGAAGGAAACTTAAAGGTCAACTACTCTGATTACTCATATAATATATAATAACTATACAGCATTCCTGACACACAGCCATAACTCTGGCCATCTGCATGTCTTCTTCAGTGGAATCTAAAATATGGCACAAATGGACCTATCTACAAAGCAGAAACAGGCTCAGACATAGACTCAGACATTGTGGTTGGCAGGTGGGAGGGGGCATGGGGAGGGATGGACTGGGAGTTTGACATTGGAATTCAATATCCTGTGATAAACCGTAATGGGAAAGAATATTTTAAAAAGAATATCTACGTGTATAGCTGAAATCTATAATTCTTCTGCAAAGCAGAGACTGGCACAACATTGTAAATCAACTATACTTCAATATTTTTTTTTCCTTAAAAAGCCATTCAGACCATGTTTGGGCATTCCAAAGGTTTGAACGGTCTTTTCAGACTTTCTCGGCTTAATACCCATAATACCAAAGGTGGTACTTCTAAGGAAAAGATAGCTAAGTGTGACTACATTTAAAAAAATAATAAAGTAGACAAAAATATCCCTGTATGCATATGGATAGGTTAGATTATGCTACAGTAAGAGAAAAAAAAAATCTTAGCAATTCAGTACAACAGTTTATTTTGTTTATACACATTGTCAGTAGGAGGCGCCACCCATTTTTGTCACGTGGAGACACAGGTAGACACTGTCTCCATCTCTGCCATGATCACATGCGCTCACAATCAGCACAGAAGAGGAAGTTACACACTCACCCACAGGGAACACAGTCCTGGGCTCACAGTCAGACACGGCCGAGGGTCTGAGCGTGAGCACACGGACATAGCCGCCACTGCTCTCTTTAAAGCGAGTGTGCGCACGCCCGGCCGCTCAGTCACATCTGACTCTTTGCAACCCCGTGGATGGTAGCCCACCAGGCTCCTCTATCCGTAGGATTTTCCAGACAGGCTAACACGGTGGGTTGCCATTTCCTCCTCCAGGGGATCTTCCTGACCCAGAGATCGAACCCATGTCTCCAGAGTCTCCCGCGCTGGCAGTCAGGTTCTTCACCACTAGCACCACCTGGAAGGCTCCAAAGCGAGTCATATAACCGAGGTTAATTTCAAAGGGGGTAGGAAAGGGAGCTCAAAATGTAGGGGAGCAACACTTGACCATTACTTTTCTGGGTTAGAAAGCAGAATATTACAGATAGCATTAAATGATACGTGATAAATTCAGTAAAATTACTCAGAATACACATATCAAAAAGATACACTGTTTTTTATATATGATAAACACTTAGAACTCAGTAAAAAAGAGCATTAATTACCTCTAATATACATATTAATAAAAGGCCTGAAAAGAGAGGACTGTAAAGGATAGAGATAATGTTTTAACAGATATGGCCAAATAATCTCACTGGTAATGAAACACTGATACAGTACTTGTAAAAATACAAGCCAGTACTCATGGAATAATTGTACTGTGTCAGGCACTGTACTTAAAATTTATACACATTATCTGAATGTTTTCCCAATTTTACTGCAAGATGAGTATCTTTTATTCATCCACCTTAGAGATGAGGCTGAATATATTAAATAAACTTCTCGGGGTCATTCAGCTTGCAATCATGGAGCTGGGCTTCAAATCCAGATGTGTCTGCACTTTCCTAAGCCATAGTTAAATAGGAGTGAAAATCATAATATAAATGAAAATCATAATTATCACTCATTTTTTTTAGAGTTACAATTCTAGCATTGAAAAAGGAGTGAAATATGATGGATGGTGCAGGTACAGATTCTTAAAATCTTCCGAGAGAGGATTTAAATTGCATCTAAAAAAAATTTCCCTGTACACTGACTGATTCATCAATTCTGCTTGTAGTAACCAAATAGAATACTTAGAATAAAAGGAAATAATCAAAGTTGGGAACAAAGACACACTGTTTGAAGGCCAATTCTGTTCTCAGGCATGTTCAGTCCTGCAGTAATCATGAAAATCTGAAAGTCACTCTCTTCACTGAGGAAAAGCTCAGGCATGTGAAGTACCCACTATACCGCATCGGTTGCCTTCATTGAGTCCAAACTAGATTCCCTATACAAAAAATCTAAGACGCCCATGTGGTTTTCTTTGTTTTGTTCTGACTCTCTTGTCAGTTCCACTGTGTAAAGGTTTCATCACTGCCCAGGTACTACCAACATTTACTGAGCCCACTGTGTAAAGTACTAGGGAAAACTAGATAAACAGATGACCTGTAGCTCCTCTTTTCAAGGTGGTTACCTAGTGGAGATAATCTCCACACAATTTGGTAAAACGCTTTGATATTATATGTTAGCCAGGACATAAAGAGACATGGAAGGCAGCTACCCCATCATCAAAGAGGCAAGGAAGACTTCCTGGAGGAAGTGAAAGCCGCTCAGTTGTGTCCGACTCTTTGCACCCCATGACTATACAGTCCATGGAATTCTCCAGGCCAGAATACTGGAGTGGGTAGCCTTTCTCTTCCTCTGGGGATCTTCCCAATCCAGGCATCGATCCCAGGTCTCCCCCACTGCAGGTGGATTCTTTACCAGCTGAGCCACCCAAGAACACTGGAGTGGGTGGCCTATCCCTTCTCCAGGGGATCTTTCAGGCTCAGGAATCGAACCGGGGTCTCCTGAATTACAAGTGGATTCTTTAGAGGGTAAAAATTAATTTGAGGTAATTTAACTGCAATACGTTTGAGTTAGCCAGGTGAGAAAAGTCAACAGTCATCCAGTCCAGGGAAGCAGGATAAACAAAGTCGTACAGGCATGAAATAGCATCACAGGGGTTCACTGTGTCAAACTTTTGTGGTCTCATCTGTGGGACTGACTTTGGAACTTCTGGTGCAAACTTTGGAGGAGAAAGAAAATAGGAAAACGTGTACCTTGTTATCTGTAGCCTGTAAGACCACCATTCAGTGAAAGTAATCAAATTCTGTCTCATGACTATTTTTTTTCCCTTTTCACCGTTCGCCTTAAATTCAGTACAACACCACGCATATTGATTTGGGATTTGAACACGCTATATATTTAAAGGAAAGGGCAGGCTGAAAATGTGAGGTGATAAATCAAAAGCTACCAGAACCTTGTGTGGCATGCACTTGATGGGCAAAAAGAGGAGTTCCCTTTCAAATGTGAATGTTGTTTACTGATATGATGAATGGGCTTAAAGTTCCATTCCTCTGAGCATTCTTTTTATTATTACAATTAAATGATGGTTTCAAACAAGCTGCATTGCTTCCCTCTAAAACTCACCCCAGGGATGTGGAGGTGAAAGGCTACCCAGCCTGGGAGAATTTGCTGGCTTTTTCTATTAGTACGTAGTGTCCCACAAAAGCAGCATTGATTCATCAAGAGTTTATCCTTTGTAAGAAAGATCACATCCACCTTAAGGAACCAGAAGAAATATGCACTTTAAAATTGTGCCTAAGGCAATTACAAACTGGGATCAGAAAGAAACTTGTCCAGCTGGGATTAATACGACAGAGTGAAACTCATTCTCCAATTACACAGGTATTTTTTGTACAATTATATTTCAGTTTATGTAAATATTACAGGAGAATACGGCCAGATATTGATAGATACTTAAAATTTTGAGACAAGTGCATATTCCTGTGCAATTGGAAACAGTGAAAGCAGCTCTTTTGCCCCTTTCCCCTTTGCCCATTTCATTCCTCCCTAATCTTAGAGAAACCTAATTATAGGAATAAGATCATTAAGCAATTGGAACTAACTCCAGACTCAGGCTCACCTGCTGTGCACCAGGCCTTGTCTAATCTGTTGATTCCTTCTCTAGATAAAAAGAAGTAAGACTGAAGAATTCAGCAGTTAAAAGACGACTAGCTCTGTTCACCCAACAGCCTCCTCAGCAATTCTGTAGGCAGATCACACACACACATTTGAAGGAAGTCCTCCAGTCTGCACTCAGTGGTCAATGACGCAGAACCAACTTCATGCCTCGAAGATCCACTGAGATTTCTCCCCTTCATGTTCACTTTAAAACACGGCTCAGCAAAATCTCTAGAGTTGGTCTCTGGACATGAACCCATCAACTCCCCAGGTTGATGGGTTTTTCTAATTAAAACACCTTTCCTTTCTACTGACACTTTCCTTTCTACTTATGAGTGGCAAGCAGTCAAACCTGAGTTCAGTTATAAGAGTAGTATAGAGACATCATGCCAGCTTACGCATGATACTCCCAAGGATAACATCCTCTGAACCTCTAGTCCAACATCATGACCAGCATATTGAAGTTAATGCAAAGATACAGAACGTTTCCATTATAAGATTCCTCATTTTGCCCTTTTATAGCCAAACCCAGTTCCCTTACGTTCCCCTCTATGCTGTGCTCTCTTCCCTCCCAGTCTCCTCTCTCATCTTTATTTAATCCCTGGTAAACACTGATTTGACCTTCATTTCAATAATTTCATCATTTCAAGAGTTATATAAAGGGGATCGTACCTAGTACAATCTTTTGGGACTGAGTTTTGGCTCAAGCATGATTCTCTCGAGATCTATCCATCCATGATTCTCTGTGTGTATCAATAGTGTGTTGCTTTTTACCACAGAGAAGGATTTCATGGTATTGCTGGACCACAGTTAAATTGTTCATCAACTGAAAGACAGGGTGTAGTTTCTAGTTTCTGACTATTACTTTAAAAAGCTATAAATATTGTTATCAGATATTTGTGTAAACAGAAGTTTGCTACTTCTCTTGAGTAAAGATTGTTATTGTTGTTGAGTTGCTAAGACATGTCCAACTCTTTGTGGCCCCACGGACTGTGGCATGCCAGGCTCCTCTGTCCTCCACTATCTCCTCAGGTTTGCTCAAATTCATGTCCATTGAGTTGGTGATGCCATCTAACCATATCATCCTCTGCCAACCCTTTCTTTTGCCTTTAATCTTTCAAGCATCAGGGTCTTTGGCTCTTCATATCAGGTGGCCAGAGTACTGAAGCTTCAGATTCAGAACAGTTTTTCCAATAAATATTGAGGGCTGATTTCCTTTAGGACTGACTAGTATGATCTCCTGGCAGTCCAAGCGATTCTCAGGAGTCTTCTCCAGCACCATGATTTGAAAGCAGCAATTTTTAGGCACTCAGCCTTCTTTATGGACCAATTCTCACATCTGTAGATGACTATTGGAAGAACCATAGCTATGACTATATGGACCTTTGATGGCAAAGTGATGTCCCTGCTTATTAAAACACCACCTACATTCAACACAGCTTTCCTTCCAAGGAGCAAGCATCTTTTAATTTCATGGCTGCAGTTATCATCCACAGTGATTTTGGAGCCCAAGAATATAAAATTTATCCTTGCTTCCACTTTTCTCCCTTCTGTTTGCCATGAGGTGATGGGACCATATGTCACGATCTTAGTTTTTTTACTGCTGAGTTTCAAGCCAGTTTTTTTCACTCTCCTCTGTCACCCTCATCAAGAGGCTTTTAGTTTCCCTTGACCTTTTGCCATTAGAGTGGTATCATCTGCATAGCTAGGGTTGTTGCTATTTGTCCCAGCATTCTTGATTCCAGCTTGTGATTCTTCCAGCCTGGAATTTTCCATGATGTACTCTGCATATAAATAACTAGGGTGACAAGATTTAGCCTTGTTTGCTTCTTTCCCAAATTTGAACCAGACTGTTGTTCCATGTCCAGTTCTAATGATTGCTCCTTAACCCACATTCAGGTTTCTCAAAAGAAATGTAAGGTGGTCTGCTATTCCCATCTCTTTAAGAATTACCACAGTTTGTTGTGATCCACACAGTCAAAGGCTTTAGTATAATCAATGAGACAGAAGTGGATATTTTCTTGAATTTACTTGTTCTCACCATGATCCAGCAAATCTTGGCAATTTGATCTATGGTTCTTGTGTCTTTCGAAACCCAGCTTGAACATCTGGAAGTTCTCTGTTTGTGTACAGTTAAAGCCCAGCTTGAAGGATTTTGACCATAACCTCGCTAGCATGTGAAATAAGTGCAACTGTATAGTACTGGAACATTCTTTGGAATTGTCCCTCTTTAGGATTGGAATGAAAATTGACCTTTTTCAGTCCTGTGACCATTGCAGAGTTTTCCAAATTTCCTGAGATATTGAGTGCAGTAGTTTAATAGCATCATCTTCTATGATTTTTAATAGCTCAGCTGGAATTCTCTACTAGCTTTCTTCATAGTAATGTTTTCTAAGGCCCACTTAACCTCACACTCCAGGATGTCTGGCTCTAGGTGAACGACCACATCATCATGGTTATCCAGGTCATTAAGACCTTTCTTGTACAGTGATGAGTATCCTTGCAACTTTTTCTTAATCTCTTCTGCTTCTCCTTGATTTTTAACAAAATCTTCTGATTGTCTCTCAGAGTGGCTATACTGTTTTACATTCTCCTCAGTAATGAATGACATGGTTTCTCTATATTCTTGGAAGCATTTGATGTTACACTAATTTTTATTATAATAATTCTAATAGTAAATAGTTATGTCTTATTATGACTTTAAGTTGCATTTACTTGATGGATAATAATATTAAATATATTTTCTTGTGCTTTTATGTCATGCTTATATCCTGTTCAGAAAAATGTCTCTTCAAGTCTATTGCCCATTTTCTAAGTGAACTGTTTGTTTTTACTACTAAGGTTTGAGAGTCCTTTATATATTCTATACTCATCTTGGACAGTGGTTAGCAAATATGTTTGTGTCTTTTCAGCCTTTTAATAATGTAGAGCAAATCTGTTAATTTGATCAAGTCTAATATACCAACTTATTTTTTTAATGGCTAGTTCCACTGGTGTCAAGAACTCTTACAGTTTTACATTTTATATGATACATTTATGATATACTTTGAATTCAATTTTTTAAAGTATGATGTTGAGGCTTTACTTTTTATTTCTCTTGCTTATTAATGTCCAATTGCTGTAGTACCATTTGTTGAAAAGGCTATCCTTTCCCCATTGAACTGCTTTTGCAAATCTGTCAAAATCAGTTGGTCCTGTCTGCCTCCATCTATTTTTGAATGCTTTGGTTTCACCAGTTTACTCGTTTGTTCCTTCTCTAAGTTGCCTTGATCACTAAAATGTTATTGATTGAGTAGACATTCTTTTACCTTTATTCTTCTTTTTCAAACCATGTTTTAGCCATTCTTCTTCCTAAGCTTTCCATTTAAAGTTCATATTTTTTCTATATATCCCCCAAAATCTTGCTGGGATTTTAAAATATAGTATATTAAATCTTTATATCAGTTTGGGAAGGACTAGTATCTTTACTCTGTTGAGTTTTCCAATCTACAGACATGTTATATCTCTTCATTTAATTAGCTCTTGATTTCTTTCATCATCCTAAGGCCCTCTGGTTTCTGATGCTGAGCCAGATAATACTGTATCTTAATTTCAGGACTTACAGGGGTTTAGTTGTATTTCACCTGAGGACAGGGAAGAAAATCTACCCCATGTTCCCAGAAGTGGAAGCGATCTTAATAACATAACCATACAATTAAAGAAGTTTTAACCTCTGCACCTCCCTGCTATCTCCCTCTAAACAAATGCTATTCTTATTCATACTTACCAAACATTTAACACCTGTTTATATTATAATTCACTCCTTTGCACCAGTGTAAGTCACCACCAATATTTTTCCATTTCTCCCCCAAACCATTGGAAACTTTATTATTACAGAGAAGTAGAAAGCTTGCCTCCCTTTTGCAATCTGTCCATTGCAGCACTACAGATACTTGCGAACAAGAAGCTGATAAAGATCAATAGTAAATGATGTTAAACAAGTTTGGAAACTCAGAAGGCAAAGAACATTTAATTTACCAATCAACCAACAAGAAAATCTACTTAACAATTTTACGGAATCCTTCATTTTTTAAAAAAAAGTGAGGTCTTATTAATAATGGCCCATGAGATTAAAGACTAATAGTTAAAGAGCATACAGAAAATATATTAAACATAAAGCTAACATTTTTGGTTTAAGAGACTCCAAAATTATTTTTAGGTGACATTTCAGTTAATTTAAGCTGAATCTGCTAGACAATGCAGATTTTTTTTCATATTTATTTCCCTATTTACTGACTTAGTAAGATTGGTATTAATAAGGAAACAACTTTATTTTAACATGCAAAGTAACATATTCTCCTTCCAGTGGATGATGATGAAATAAAACCCCAAAGAATAAAAAGTTCACAGCTAGACTTCACTAATAAGCACATTGTATGCTAGGTTGCTTCAGTCACGCCTGGCTCTTTGTGACTCTTTGGACAGTAGCCCCACCAGGCTCCTCTGTCCATGGGATTCTCCAGGCAAGAAGACTAGAGTGGGTAGCCCCACCCTTCTCCAGGGGATCTTCCTGACCCAGGGATCACACCTGCATCTTTTAAGTCTCCTGCATTGGAAGGCGGGTTCTTTAACATTATATTCCTGGAAATTATAAAACCTGAATCTATAAATAATTAGTAGCCAAACTTAATACTTCTAATTTCATAAATGTTCAACTGCTCCTAGAGAAAAATATGGGAGCAAAAAACATAAGGAAGAGAAAGAGAGGAAGAACAAAGGGAAGAAACTGGGTGTAGGAGTTACCTACAGGCGTCTACAGGCAGATTTAAATGCAACTGTTTCAAGTCCCAGAAACCAAGCACTATCCTGGAAGGAAGTGTGTGCTCAACATATGTTTTTTGACTTTAGACAGGTTGAAAAAAAAGGAGCTTGGGCTCCTCCTCTCTGAATTGTTTTTCTTCTGAGGTCTGATGAATTTCAGAGAAAATAACACTCCACCTTTAAGGCATTTTGAGATTTCCTCCAATTCTTGATTCCAACGTTATTTTTTCTTTTCTTTCTTTGTCTTTTAATTATCTCAAAGATTTCCTTACCTGGTTCAGTCTGAGAGTACATATCTTATCTTACCTTATCTTCTGCCAAAAGAATACATTTCTTAATGTCAAAGAGAATCTCTAAACTTAAAAAGCAAAGGGACCAATGTTTTAAATCATAATTTTCTGTAAATAAAGATGCTCACGAATGAACTATGGGCTTGGGAGAAGCAGGAGCAGGATACTGAGGTCTGGTAAGGGAAGCCCAGTCCACATTCTGCTCCCAGTGATATCTTGTGTACCACATCCCATGAAGAGAAAAGATGGGCAGGGGAGGGATTCTACAGTGCTTCTCTACACGAATTCAAAAAGGTCCACAAGCAAAGTTCTCCTGGTTTAGAACATGCTAGTGGACAAAGTAACTTTTCCTTTACAAATCTGTTCTATGGGAAGAATGAAAGGGCTGTAAACTCCACCAAGGAGGAACAGAAAATCGGCCGGAAGGCTAGCAGAAATAACAAAAATGCTACATTTAAGAGAGGTATCCCAATAAAGCCAAGGAAACCCAGAGACAATTCTAAATGACCCATTAATATTTTTGCCCTACCACACAGCACGTTTCTCCTGTGCTTAAAACATATTTGAATATTAACAACGGCAGCTGCATCCTAAATTTAGTGGCATCGTTTAATTTTAGGTGTGGGCATTAGCAGAGGATTCAAGCTACTCTGTCTCAAGTGAATAACCAAAAAAAGAAAGAAAAAAAAAAGGATAAAGGGGGGCTCCTGCCTGGGCTTTGTGTTCACAGCAATTAGTTTGAACAGTCTGGAAGCTGACTTTAAATAATTTTATAGCCTGGGCGAGATCTCTGCCATTTACCATGTGTGCCCTTCCTATTTTTATGGAAACCAGGACCTCCTTCTGAATCTCCTCCTGTCAGAGCTGCAGGTGAAGGCCAGCTGGGGCCAGCGGCTCCGTGTGTGTGAATATTAGCATCTGAAGAGGGTTTCAGGAGGCCTTGTGTCTTTGGGGACTTAAAACGCTCTAGTCAGATGGAATAGCCTTCCTCTAAGGTGCACAGCCAGAAACATAAGTCTTTATAGGAAAAGAGCAGTCTGAGCCTAGAAGCCGCAGTCAGAAAAGAGTCTGGTAGAGGTTTTAGGGTAAGAGGAAATGAGAGGGAAAATGGGGGGGGGGCGGCAAGGCAGGATGTCAGAGGCTGCGTGCTTCTGGCAGAAGTTCATTAACAATTATTTCCAGCTCCCGGTGGCTATGTGTGCAAGATTTCATATATGACGCATGCTGCCCTTGATTAATGGATGTAACAGTATCTCTGGGATAGGAAATGCTGGCTTGTAAAGAAAATCACAGCAAAACAGTCTACCAAAATGATACTTGTGAAAATCTTTCCTGTGTCAATTATTAATGCCGACTACACACACAGAAATTGAAGACTAATTAATTCCTGCACTGAAGAAAAGAGAATGAATCCAGTTTTCAGTATCCTGAGGCCTGTAATCCTTACAAAGGCAAATCTTCCTGGAAGAACACCCAAAATTACACATGTGAAAAATCTTTAGTTCCAGAGGAAATTTGTTTTAGGAAGAAAAAATTTAGCAGGCTTGTATCTCTACCCACCACTAAAAAAAGAGGTGTTTCTTAATCTTTATTCCTACCACCTACCTGAAAATCAGACCCAACCTATTTGAGTCTACTTGGTTGAAGTCTTAGGATCACAAATAAGTCATTTGCACAGACCAATTAACTGAAACCAAGACGCTTCTATTTGGCAGGTTCAAATAGAGTTATAAGATCAAAATATTTCTTTCTGTAGGGAACTTCAGTGGATGTAAAAAGTTTCTCCTGGTTGAGCAGAGTAAAAGTGAGGCTTGAGGTGTGGAGCCAATTTTACAATGCCCAGATTGGCTGGGGATGGAACATCCAGTGATGCTTGAATAGAAAAGGGAAGAAGGTGACAGAGTACATTTTGAGTGCTACATGTGTTTAGCAGTTTTGCCTTCTTAATATTTTTAAAAATCAAAAATATATACATATACATAGTTTAAACGATTAGAAGTTCATGAGTGGTCCACTCACCTTAATAAATGGTGAGAAATTTTGGAAGCTTTCACTATGACACACCCTAATGATACTCTTCTCTTATTCTGTCTTGTAGAAGGGGCCAAGGAGCTATTCTGATTTTGTTTTCATCATTCCTCTGCTTTTATTTGTAGTTTTACAACTAATATGGCCTCCAATTAGCATGCGAGATTTCATACTGTATTCATCAATAACTCACTTTTCTCACTGTTTTTGAGACATCCTAATCGTGTCATTCATGTGGCTACATGAATTTTCACTGCTGCGAATAACATTTCACAATTGTTCATACAATTCAAGTATATAATAAGTATATATAATACAAGTGTATGACAATGCCATACTTTGATCCATCTCCTACTCTGTGGATAAGTGAAACTTAGCTATTTGGGGAGACAGCTAGGATGACCTCCATCAACATAATGTAGCTGTTTGCACAAGAAGAGCTTCATGCAGAAAGGTAGGACTATAATCTGATAAATTGCATCACTATTATCTTCAGGAGCATCCCAGGTGGCTCAGTGGGAAAGAATCTGTCTGCCAACGCAGGAGGCACAGGATTGAACAACATGTGGATTCAATCCCTGGGTCGGGAAGATGCCGTGGAGTAGGAAATAGCAACCCACTCCAGTATTCTTGCCTGGAAAGTTCCACAGACATAGGAGCCTAGCCGGCCACAGTCCACTGGGGTAGCAAAGAGTCGGACGCAACTAAGCGACCGAGTTCACATTATTTTCAGGCAATTTCTGCAAATCACTTTAAACACACAAATAGTTTGCACCTTTGGAAAAAGATCATTCTTTTAAAAGTACAACAGTCTGATCACCTGGATGCAGGGTGAGTGTATCAGAGCAAAGATATTTAAAAAGCTATTTTGTTAACTCCAAAGAAGGCAAGGAAACAGGGAAAAGGAATCCAGCAAAGACGGGGCAAACAGAAAGGAGCTAGCAAGATGGTGGATTTAAATCCAACCCCCTCAATAATACCATTACATGTAAGTTGTCTCAACATAAAAAACACATACCAAGTCTTGATGTAAAGAATAAACAAGTTAACAGTAAAAGGATGGGCAAAGATACAGCACAAGAACACCAGGCGAAAGAGAGCTGGCTAATTGAACACAAAACACCATCTCCAGTTCCTTTGCAGTTTAAGGACACATCTGAAGAAGCCAGAAAGGAAAAAGGAGTGGTTTACAAGGAAGACGCAGCTCCAAGGAGCTGGCCACACTCACCATGAGGAGGAGAAGGACACGTGGGCCTCAGGCTACGGGGCCCAGAACATTTAACTGGGCCCGGATATGGTCCAGGATTGTGACTGCAGCTGCGGCTCTCAGCAGCCCTGCCCCGATCTCAACATCACAGCTCCCGGATGAGAGAAGCGATCCTAGAGCCCAGTTTGCACCAGAAGAAGGAGTTCACCCAGCAGATGAAGGCCGACCAGAAGCAGAAACAGCGGCAGTGGTCAGGGCACAAGACCGGGGCCAGGCTTCCTGGAGGAGATGGACATGGCAAGCTGACCCCTAGTCCCCTTCTCGCCCATGGCTGCCTTGGGAAATCACCAGAATATGCCTGACCCAAGCAGGTGCAGCCCTGCAAGCAAGGACAAGGGCAAAGTGCTCCCACCTTGTGGATCATGTCACGGATCCTCGGAGATCACGGCCACCACGCTGGAGAAGCTGTCGCTTACAGTGACCTGCCCCGCATGATCGAAGCCCATGCGGAGCTCAGACCTGAGGCCCTGGCCCTTCATGTGGACTGGGAGAAGGCATGGCCACACGGGGCTCGCCTTGCTCCCTGACCAGGACAGCTGAGCAACGCCACGGCCCACACAGTCCCTCCGCCCTCCAGGGCTGTGAGCGTGTTTAAGCACAGTGGAGAGGCAGATTCAGAGGAACGTGATGGACTGTGTGACCAGAGGAAGCTCACTATCCACATACCCTGGCTGCAGAGGGTCAGTACTGGCTTTGCAAGCTGATGATGCAGGCCTGAGTGTGCCGGAAATCAAATAAATGGGCTTCAACAAGGGGAAAAAGTTCTGGAACCAGACTGCCTCAGTACAAACCCTGGTTCATGATTAGCAGCTTGAGTAATGGAGAAGGCGATGGCACCCCACTCCAGTACCCTTGCCTGGAAAATCCCATGGACAGAGGAGCCTGGTAGGCTGCAGTCCATGGGGTCACTAAGAGTCAGACACAACTGAGGGACTTCACTTTCCCTTTTCACTTTCATGCATTGGAGAAGGAAATAGCAACCCACTCCAGTGTTCTTGGCTGGAGAATCCCAGGGACAGGGGAGCCTGGTGGGCTGCTGTCTACAGGTTTACACAGAGTCAGACACAAAGAAGTGACTTAGCAGCAGCAGCAGCACCTTGAGTAAATCACCTTGATCCTGGCTGCTGGTTGGGAGAAGAGAAGGGGGGATGGCTTTGATTGCTTACAGGACCTCTGCACCAAAATCCACCTGAGGATGCTTGAATATGTTATTCAGAGTGGGGAAGAATTTGCATATAACCTACACATATCCTCCCATATACTTTAAATCATTTCTAAATTACTTATAATGTATAATACAATGTAAATGCTATGTAAATAGTTGTAAAAACAATGTAAATAGTGGCTTGTGCTCCTCAAATTCAAGTTTTGCTTTCTGGAACTTTCTGGATTTTGAGGTGGAGGGAGAATGTTTTATATTTGAAGCAGGGTGAATCTGTAGATACAGACCCTGCTGACTGTAGTCTCTTTCTCAAAGGATTGATGTGAAGATTAAATGAGTAATTAAGTGATTAGTATAGTTCATCCTGTCCATTCCTGTTCAATCACTTAGTCGTGCATGTCTGACTCTTTGCAGCCCCATGGACAGTAGCCCACCAGGCTCCTCTGTTGATGGGATTTCCCAGGCAAGAATGCTAAAGCGGGTTGCTATTTCCTTCTATAGGTGATCTTCCTGACCCAGGGATTTTAACTGCATCTCTTTATCACGAGCGCTACCTGAGAAGCCCAGTACAGTGCGTGGCTCATAGTAAATACTGAATAAATATTATTTATATTATTAGTTGACGTGACAGTGGACGTTCTTGAAATATCTTTACAATAGGACTGTGTCAAATATCGTACTCTTAAGTATGACACAGGATGCCTATTTACCATAAAACTTATTCATCGATTAAGATTATTTGCAGTTTATAGAATTCTTCAGTTCAGCTCAGTTCACTCAGTTGTGTCTGACTCTTTGCAACCCCATGGACTGCAGCACACCAGACTTCCCTGTCCATCACCAGCTCCTAGACCTTGCTCAGACTCGTGTCCATCGAGTCAGTGATGCCATCCAACCATCTCATTCTCTCTCGTCCCCTTCTCCTCCTGCCTTCAATCTTTCCCAGCATCAGAGTCTTTTTAAATGAGTCAGCTCTTCGCATCAGGTGGCAAAAGTACTGGAGTTTCAGCTTCCGCATCAGTCCTTCCAATGAGTATTCTGGACTGATTTCCTATAGGATGGACTGATTGGATTTTCTTGCAGTCCAAGGGACTCACAAAAGTCTTCTCAAACACCAGAGTTCAAAGACATCGATCCTTTGGTGCTCAACTTTCCTTATAGGCCAACTCTCACATCCATATATGACTACCGGAAAGACCAAAGCCTTGACTAGACAGACTTTTGTTGGCAAAGTAATGTTTCTGCTTTTTAATATGCTGTCTAGGTTGGTCATAACTTTTCTTCCAAAGTAGTAAGCGTCTTTTTATTTCATGGCTGCAGTCACCATCTGCAGTGATTTTGGACCTCCCCCCCAAATAAAGTCTCTTACTGTTTCCATTGCTTCTCCATCTATTTGCCGTGAACTGTTGGGACCGGATGCCATGATCTTAGTTTTCCGAATGTTGAATTTTCAGCCAACTTTTTCACTCTTCTCTTTCACTTTCATTAAGAAGCTCTTTAGTTCTTTGCTTTCTGCCATGAGGGTGGTGGCATCTATGCATCTGAAGTTACTGATATTTCTCCCAGAAATATTGACTCCAGCTTATGCTTCATTAAGTCCAGCATTTTGCATGATGTACTCTGCATATAAGTTAAATAAACGGTGACAGTATACAGCCTTGATGTACTCCTTTTCCTATTTGGAACCAGTCTGTCGTTCAATGTCCAGTTCTAACTGTTGCTTCCTGACCTGCATAGAGATTTCTCAGGAGGCAGATCAGATAGTCTGGTATTCCCACCTCTTTCAGAATTTTCCACAGTTTGTTGTGATCCACACAGTCAAAGACTTTGGCATAGTCAATAAAGCAGAAGTAGATGTTTCTCTGGAACTCTCTTGCTTTTTGATGATCCAACAGATGTTGGCAATTTGATCTCTGATTCCTCTGCCTTTTCTGAATCCAGCTTGAACATCTGGCAGTTCATGGTTCACATACTGTTAAAGCCTAGCTTGGAGGATTTTGAGCATCACTTTGATGGCATGTGAGATGAGTGCAATTGTGCAGTTTGAGCACTCTTTGGCATTGCCTTTCTTAGGGATTGGAATGGAAACTGACCTTCTCCAGTCCTGTGGCCACTGCTGATTTTTTTAAATTTGCTGACATACTGAGTGCAACACTTTCACAGCATCATCTTTTAGGATTTTAAACAGCTCAACTTGAATTCCATCACCTTCACTAGCTTTGTTCATAGTGATGCTTCCTAAGGCCCAGTTGACTTTGCATTCCAGGATGTCTGGCTCTAGGTGGGTGATCACACCATTGTGGTTATCTGGGTCATGAAGATCTTATTTGTATAGTTCTTCTGTGTATTCTTGCCACCTCTTCTTAATATCTTCTGCTTTGACTAGGTCCATAATATTTCTGTCCTTTATTTTGCCCAAGAATTCTTAACATAGTGGTTTAAGCAAACAGTTTATTTGCTACTACCCAAAACAGGGACTTTATTTTGGGGGGCTCCAAAATCACTGCAGATGGTACCTGTAGCCATGAAATTAAAAGACACTTGCTCATTGGAAGAAAAGCAATGAAAAACCTATACAGCATATTAAAAAGCAGAGATATTACTTTGTCAATAAAGGACCATCTAGTCAAGGCTTTGGTTTTTCCAGTGGTCATGTATGGTTTTGAGAGCTGGACTATAAAGAAAGCTGAGTGCTAAAGAATTGATGCTTTTGAACTGTGGTGTTGGAGAAGACTCTTGAGAGTCCCTTGGACAGCATGGAGATCCAACCAGTCCATCCTCAAGGAGATCAGTCCTGCGTGCTCATTGGTAGGACTGATGTTGAAGCTGAAACTCTAATACTTTGGCCACCTGATGCAAAGAGCTGATTCATTTGAAAAGACCCTGATGCTGGGAAAGATTGAGAGCAGGAGGAGAAGGGGATGACAGAGGATGAGATGGTTGGAAGCATCACTGACTCAATGGACATGAGTTTGGGTAAATTCTGGGAGCTGGTGATAGACAGGGAGGCCTGGCTTGCTGTAGTCCATGGGGTTGCAAAGTCAGACACGACTCTGAGCAACTGAACAGAACAACAGGGTCAGGGACTTGTTACCTCGATAAACTGGCACTTGCCTTTAGATTAATCCCTGATAGCATCTCTGGCTCACTTTGGCCAATTGCTTGCCTTCTCAGCAAATAAGTGTTGCTGGCAACAATTCAAGAAGGAGAAAAACTGGTTCTCAATATGAGATGTAAAACCTTAACTTCTGAGACTGACTTCTGAACTGCTTTCTTCCTCAAGTTTCTTCATTTTATAGTTTATTGGAAACTGAAAAGTGGGGAGCATTTTATGTTTATTTGTTCACATAGTAACCAGTGAGCTAGGTAATGCTTTGAGGGCCAAAGGACACCTCACTTGAAGATGTCATGAATTGAACACGTGAAAATTCAAAATGGAGAAGATCCATATAGGGTTTTTAGTGTCTCAAGCTCAAACAAATGTCATCTAAGGGGGACACTGTTGTGGTCACATCTTGATATTTGTAATATTATTAAGAAAGATCTGTGAAACAGAGGCAGAAAGAGGGAGAATAGGAAAAGAGGTTTCAGATTGGAGATAGAATCCAGTTCAGTTTGTGCAGCCTTGATGAATGGCTTAGAAGTGAACTGGAAACTGCTCAAATTCTTTCTTTTTGTGTTTCCTCTGTGTTGCTCAAATCTTCACTCTTTCAAATGTTCAGTCCCTACTCTATCAGATGATCCCACAAGAATCATCCAACAACAGAAAGAACAGAAATATCTAATATTTAAAAAAGAAGAAATGGCCACTAACATAAATATGATATGTGAGCACAGCACCTAAATCAATGGCATGGATCTAGATTAACCACATCCCACGAAGGTGATGATCTATCCACCAGCTTAGATGAAGAATGACCACAA
>SJYC01018992.1:0-11935 GCA_006408675.1 Madoqua kirkii | reverse complement strand
TGCAGTCCATGAGGTCACAAAAGAGTTGAACACAACTTAGCAACTAAACAATAAGTACATAGCTCTTGAGCTGATCTCGACTATCAAGCATTGGCTTACAACAAGTAAATTAGAGGGTGTTGAACCAGGAGCTATTTGTGATTTCTAAATATTTCTCTTCTGTTGCTTTCTGAACACTGCCCTTTGAATTTAAGCTTGGCCACGTGATTTGTTGGGCTAATATGAAGTAAGCAGAAATATCTTGTTCACTAGGACATGAAGCAAGAGCTAGTTATGATTCACTTTCTTTTTCTTTAAGTTTTATTTATTTATTTTTATTTATTTGGCTGTGCCAGGCCTTAGTTACGGCATGTGAGATCTTTAGCTGTGGCATGTGGGGTCTAGTTCCCTGAGCAGGGATTGAATGTGGGCCCCCTGCACAGGGAGCGTGGAGTCTTAGCCACTGGACCACCAGGATGGTTCCGATGATTCACTTTCCTACTACTATGGTGATTACAGAGGCAGGAATCATGATACAGCATCTATCGGTCCAGGCCCCTAATGACGAAAATGAGCAGAATCACCTGCTTACCTTATATGAGTATGGTACGTGGACAGGGATAAACTCAAGTATTTTGCCTATTAAAGTTCAGACGTTTGCTACTCCTAGTTGATACATGTGCTCATATAACTCCTTTTTCATAGTCAGAGATCTTGAGTCACCCTTCACCAGCAATGTCACTCTCACAAAAAATAAGTAGGCTTTTTTTCCTCACTAGGGGCACAAAATTGTTGAGATACAGTTTTGTTTCCCCAAAGTGACTAGTTATATCTCTGTATTATGAGAGATGAGAGCAGAAAAATACATTTTATTAGAGAAAAATATAAGAACAACTGTTTCTGATAGCTACCATGTCTAACTCTCGATGAGTTGCAAGTGTGGTAGGTATTTGGAAGATGACTATTAAGTTTTAATTGAGTGATAATTCATATAGTCATTGTACATTCAAGGTGGCCACTGCCAAGGTTTCCCTCTAATAGCCTCTGAGAGTACTCTTCCTAGTTTGCAATATTCCTGATCTGGATAGCCAGGTACTATGTTTGCTTTCTCCTTATGTAGAAAGTCATGTGCCTTTGCATAAGATTATAAAAGATATTTACTCACTGTCTTAAAAGCTACATAATTTTTTTCAGAAACTACCAACTCCCACATCCCACCCATGCAGGCAGGAAGAATACCCTGGGTGGGTTCAGGGATAAAATTCGGTTCTGTTGTCTTCCAAAGGCATATCTATGCTCTTGGTGGGCTCCATTATACGGGTCTGCACATAGACATACTTACAAGATCATTTGTCTCTCTCAATAGTTCATGCTATGCCTCCAGGAAGCGGGTAAGCACATCTTCAACCAGTTGTGATAGCAGAGGCTATTTCTCTAAGAAATATGTTTCCACACTTTATGAATTTATAAGCATTGGTGAGAATGTGGAACGAAAAGAAACGTGAAGCGAAACATCTGCTTGCTACTCCAGCACTGTTATGTAGTAGTGCTCATTGTATCATTTTTTAAAAATACGCATGGGTTGTATTAGCAATAGCCAAACTAAAATAGATAAGCCAGTTTCTTAAGTAGTGCCCGGGTAATGGATTGACTACATCATTACTTGTATAAGTGTTGTTTTGTAACTATTGAATGTAAACTTCCTTATAGCCTAC
The DNA here is from genome assembly GCA_006408675.1 of Madoqua kirkii. Lineage (NCBI taxonomy): Eukaryota > Metazoa > Chordata > Mammalia > Artiodactyla > Bovidae > Madoqua > Madoqua kirkii. Next base: position 10,241 of record SJYC01018992.1, on the reverse strand, counting down.
GCACATCAAAGAAGTATACTTTTCATTATTTTAAAAAGCAAAGATAGGGAAATTCAAGTATGCTTTGCTAAGAGAAAATCTCTCATATTTAGTCTAATATAATGAATCCATATAATATTTCCCACCAAAGTTTGACAACTGATGATATTCAAATGTTACATGTGTGCTAGGTTGCTTCAGTCATGTCCAACTCTGCGGGACTCTAGGCTCCTCTGTCCATGGGATTCTCCAAGCAAGAATAGTGGAGTGGGTTGCCGTGCCCTTCTCTAACTCAAGAATTAGATGAATCAAATCCAGTAAATGAGGGAAAATTTAAAATATATTTTTAAATCAACTTGGTACTATATCATGAAAAATTATCAGTGTCACAGGTAACAAAATGGAAATACTTAGAGAATCATCTCTCTGAACAAGTAAATAGCTAAACTACAATATTTATGATAAAGTTCTAGTCTTCAGGTTTGTAAAATTAAAGTACATCCACTAAAAGCAGCACTAACTGTAAACAGTCATGAAATAGCAATAGTACATCAAATTATTGTGTGACTATCAAGTAAGTTATTATTAGAAAACAGATCTCCATGGCTGGACTAAGTCAAAGGGAAACACCAAATATGATTACCTGTAATGACAAACTCACAGCAACATTCAAAACTCTACTGAACAGAAGGCCTACAGTGGCCTCTTTTATTATTTAAATGAAAGACACTATAAACAGTTCTCTGAAAGTCCCATGCTGGGCTGTCGTTCTGGCCCAATCAGACTTGATTAGGAGTGCACGTTCGGTCTTTTATGAACACCTGTGTCTAAAGCCCACAAATAATTAGCTTAGCCATACCATTTCACTCTAATAATGGTGTAATTTGCCACGCCTTTCAGGCTCAGGACAGCTGGTGCTATTGAAAAGCACCTCAGGATTAGGGCCTGACTCCCAGGCCTGAGTCTTTGATGGAGGGGGCGGTGGGGGGGAGGTTCTTAGGTATCCATGGCAACACACTTAGACTGCAAATTATCACCTCTAATAATAACTGGGACAGTCTATCTTTATTTGCATTATCCACAGAAAAATGATAATTCATATCAAAGCACAGGAAATCTCTAAAACTAAAAATATACATATATTTTATTACCTTGTCAACAGATGTATAAGATTGAGAAGGACAAGGAATTTTTTTTTAAAATCACACCTGTTCAAAGTTAATTTGGTTATTTAATAAAGATCTATCAAAACATATGGAGAAGGCAATGGCACCCCACTCCAGTACTCTTGCCTGGAGAATCCCATGGGCAGAGGAGCCTGGTAGGCTGCAGTCCATGGGGTCGCTAAGAGTCAGACACAACTGAGCGACTTCACTTTCACTTTTCACTTTCATGCATTGGAGAAGGAAATGGCAACCCACTCCAGTGTTCTTGCCTGGAGAATCCCAGAGATGGGGGACCTGGTGGGCTGCCGTCTATGGGGTCGCACAGAGTCGGGTATGACTGAAGTGACTTAGCAGCAGCAGTAGCCACAGTAGCAAAAGATAATTGAGGGAAAATGAGGTCCACCTCTGAATTTGTCAGTGCTAATTGATGCTGTTACCTACAGCTGCGTAGAAATCCAAAGGTGAACTAGTATCTTGAAAAGCTCTTCAGCTGAAAGCAACTTTGTGACTGCTGTGCTTTTATCTGAGTCCCCGGAAGGCTATAAACCGGACAGCCTAGAAATGCTGATGGCTGTGCTCTGGCTTCCCGCAGCTTCTCAGCACTTCAACAGTGTGTTCCATTCACACAAACATGGCAGGCAGGTGGGACTCACTCATGACTTACCTCAAAGGCCGGCCCAGTGACATATCCATTTATGGAATATGCAGGAGACGGAAAAGGAAATCCTTCCTAAATCAAGCTACACCAAACTTGGCTCGAACCAACAGACGAAAAGGCTCTGATAAATAAAATAACGTCTGTGTGTATTTAGAAAGAGAGGCAAATGGGCATTCCGTTTTTTCCTTAATAGAAGAATATTCATTGTATGTTGATTATAAAGATTCAAGGAGTTGCAGTTAATGCAGGGTGTGCCTCTTAGGATTCCACTGTTTAAATGTTTCAGCTTTGGAGTGAGACCGCCTGCGTTAGCATCTAGGCTCCACCACTTAAAATCATTGTGTGACTTGGAAAAAGCCAATTACCCACTCTTAGTCTGCTGTCTTCTCTGTCCAATAGGAGGAATAATCATACCTATTTTAGGGGCAGGAGGTGAGGCTTAATGAGGTGATGTGCATAAAAGGGTTTTTATAGTGATCCTGCACATGGTGAACAAGAAACACTAGCTACTATAATACTAGCTACTATGGCACACCTGGGGAGAAGGCAATGGCACCCCACTCCAGTACGCTTGCTTAGAAAATCCCACGGATAGAGCAGCCTGGTAGGCTGCAGTCCATGGGATTGCTAAGAGTCGGACACGACTAAGGGACTTCACTTTCACTTTTCACTTTCATGCATTGGAGAAGAAAATGGCAACTCACTCCGGTATTCTTGCCTGGAGAATCCCAGGGATGGTGGAGCCAGGTGGGCTGCCATCTATGGGGTCGCACAGTCAGACACAACTGAAGCGACTTAGCAGCAGCAGCAGCATGGCACACCTGCCACCCAGATCCCCCTTCCAAGAAAAGACTTGTCACTCTACCTGAGGGCAGATAGCTTCCAGATATTAAAGGATGTGTTTTAGCTTCAGAGTTGATTCACTCAAAGTTGTGAATACCCTTCTGGGATCAGCCCACATCCAAATGACTGAGCAGAAGACCCAGGCGTTTCAGCCCAACATGGGATATTTTTGGAGTGAACCCTCCCAAAGTCAGTGAAAGCTGTGGTAAGATAGCATTGCAGATCTGCATCCTTCTCCCTTGTAAGGTTATTGAGCCCTAATAAATATACCTGCACATCAAACTCCTTTTTATTTTTTTTTCTTTCACTACCTGTACTTCTTTATTAGAAAAGAAATTAACCATTCCCACTAGAGACTGCAAAAGGAAATTAACTTAATCTTACAATTCTAGAACAGACAGACTTCATAGTCAGAGATTCTTAAGCCTTCAAATAGTGGGAGAGAAGTAAGAGAAAATCATTTGGGGCAGTGTTTTTCAAATTTGGCTCCTTTCACAGACATATTCTCAAATGAGACAATTGGAAGTTTTCTATGAATGTTTTATATATTGAATTTGACCTTAGTTGATAATCGAAATCAAATTAGTACATGTCATTCATGATTACTCAGATGACCATTTTATATAACAGATATGACCACAGTATCTGAACTTTTACCTCTGATCCCTATGGTAAATGAAGACCAACCAGGCTTAACTGCTCATGTGTTGTTAGTTGTCCAGGCATGTCTGACTCTTTGTGGCCCCCACGCAACCCCAGCAGGCTCCTCTGTCCATAGCATTCTCCAGGCAATTATGCTGGAATGGGTAGCTATTCTCTTCTCCAGGGGATTTTCCTGACCCAGGGACTAAACCTGGGTCTCCTGCATTACCGGCACCAGGGATCCCAAATTTTCAAGCAGATGCTCCCAAATTAGGTCCTCAGAATCTCCACAGGATTGCTGAATATGTCCTTTGAGATCTGTGAGCTGTCCAGATTAAGAACACGGCAGCAATGAGGTGGGGTGGGCATGGTGACAAGGGAGACACATGTAGTTTGACAAAGCACATTCAAAATAGCTACTGATTTCATAATACAAGCTCTGCAAAGTCAACATCAACAAAGTAATTTGGCTGATGGGTAGTAGCAGAAAACCAACTATAGATTCATCCTAGGGGGACTGGGATAAACTCGGTTCAGCAGCCCTGGCTCAGAGGTAGAGAAGTCCAGTACACGTTGAACAGTGTGTAAGAAGCACCTGCCAAAGAGGGCCTCTCAGCATCTGCTTCCAAGCCTGCACAAGCTGCAGCTCTGGTAAACAGCACTGAAGAGAGGTTCATATTTAGGACTTCAGAGGCTATTCCCGGATGTTGCAAAGCAACAAAATCTAAATTATTAAAATTATTTCACAAAGAACATTGATACTATGCTCTAGGGAGTACAAAAGAAAAATAGGACACAGCTCCCATTTCTTTAGGAACTGCTCACAGTCAAGCAGAAAAGCATCCTACCTGAAGTCGATGTCCATAAAAGAATAGGCTGACCACTAACTCCTCAGTAGAATCACACATAAAGTGCCTTCACAACAAAGAACAAATACACCTCTTGCTAGCACTGGTAAATGATACATAGAAACATGAAAATTTCATTTCATTTTGATCTTGAAAGATGAAGCAGAGGGCTGTGAGGTGGAAGTTGAGAAAGATTGCTCAAAATAGAACAGGCAAGAGTGGGGAAATGGCAGAGTAGGAAGATCCTGAGCTTGTCTCCTCCCCAAAACAGACAAAGATTCTGCCTGCATATAGGCAAACTATCGGTGAGAATGATCTGAAGACTAGCAGAAGATAGTTTCCACAACTAAAGATAAAAAGAAAAAATTGCATTCAGACAGGTGGAGGCCCAGAGACAGTCTGGCTGGGATCTTTACCCCAGCACTGTGACCCATAAGTGGGAGGAAAATCATAACCTAACCAGCTCCCCCTAAGGATTGGGCCTCCCAGCCTAGGACACCTGTACTGGGAAGATGAGCCCCCATCATATCTGGCTTTGCAAATTAGCAGCACTTACATCTGAGAGCCAGAGCACTACAGAAAACTGTCAACTAAAGAAAAACTGGTCACAACCTGAAAGCAGAGAGTTGCTTAATTTGATGGGTATTCCTGGTATTTCAAGTCCTGGAGACAGCATCACGAGTAACCCTGGGAAACTGCTTCAAAAAGGTGGGGGGAAGGAGTTAAGTTACACAGAATTTTGTAACAAAGGGGGCAGTCTGAAATCAAAGATTATTGTTACTTAAGGAAAACTAGATATCTCAAGTTAAGAAATTTAGTGCTCTTCTGTGTATAGGAAGAGGCAAGCATCTGGCCTCACTGAAATCCTTCCTGTCTTATACATCTCAGCTGCCTGAGGCCAGCATCCTGTGTTTCCACATCCCACATCCATAAGGAGTGGCTGCAGCCTGATGGCTTTTAGACAGCAGGAATTCTCCTTCCTGAATTCCCTTACAGCTCACTGGGTCACAACCAGAGGGAGTGCTGTGCTTACTGATGACTGTGACATCCTTGTTTAGTCGTATGACAGGAAATACCCCATTTCTCAAAATCCAGAGTCCACTGTTACAGGGTGCATGCAAAAATTCACTCATTCCAAGTCTCAGTACAGAGGCAGCAGTCTGAAAAGTACACAGGTCTTACATGAAGGAGATTCACTGAATAATTCCAGAGCATACACTCGAGAGTTAGGGGCTGTGTGTGTTTGTGACTCCCCTTTTACCTAGCTGGTCTTGCACTGGCAATCACAATTTCTGACTCTCCCTGTGTAACCTATTATCACCGTTTACTCTGCCCCAGATTCACCCATGGACCTAACACTGCTAGTAAACTCCTGCAAAGCAGCCCACATCCAGCCACTCCCAACAGGAGCACTTGGCTATGACTAGAGTACCCCTAAAGGAGGCCCCTGCCTTGCCAGTCATTGTGGGCAATCTAGGCTGGCAGTGGAGTCCCTCCAAAGTGGTTCCCCATCCTGACCAAACTCAGAGGATGACCTTGACTAGCACCTGCACCATCCCAAAGCAGCTCTTGCCTCGGGAACTAACCCATCATACCAGAGCACCCACAACAGTTGCCACAGGGTCTTACAGCCAGCCACACTGGGGGCCAACCTCACACACTACCATGCCCACAGTAGGCATGGCCCATCCACGTGTGTACACATGCAGTCCACATGAGGGCATTCCTAGAGCACCTGACTCTGGCGACCAGGGGCAAATACATTTCTGATGAACATAGAACATCTTCTACACAAAGCTACTCCTTTAAGACGAAGAGACATGGCTGATTTACCCAACACAGAGAAACAAACACAGAAAGTTAGACAAAATGAGGAGACAAAGGAATATGCTAAAAACAACTTGTCCAAACTTCAGAAAAAGAAGTAAACCAAACAGAGATAAGCAACACATCAAATAAGGAATTCAAAATAGTGATAGTCATAAAGATACTCCCTGAATGCAGACACAGAATGGAAGACCGCAGGGAAAGCTTCAACAAAGAGCACATAATATAAAGAACTGATTAAAGCCAAAAAAATATGATAATGGAAAAGAAAACTACACTAGAGGAAAACAACAGAAGATTAGATGATGCAGAAGAAAGGATTCAGTTCAGTTCAGTCGTGTCTGACTCTTCGCGGCCCCATGGACTGCAGCACACCAGGCTTCCCTGCCCTTCACCATCTCCCGGAGCTTACTCAAACTCATGTCCATCGAGTCAGTGATGCCATCCAACCATCTCATCCTCTGTTGTCCCCTTCTCCCGCCTTCAATCTTTCCCAGCATCAAGGTCTTTGCCAAGGAGTTATTTCCTCACATTAGGCGGCCAAAGTACTGCAGTTTCAGTTTCAATATCAGTCCTTTCAATTAATATTCAGGACTGATTCCCCTTAGGATTGACCAGTTGCATATTGATCACTCTACAATACAGCCTAGAGAGTATCACTCAATCAGAACAACAAAAAGAAAAATTTGAAAAATGAGCATAGTTCAAGGGACCTCTTGCGTAACATGAAGTGTACTAACACATGTCAGAGAGAAAACAGAGGAAAAAATGAAAGACACATATTTGAAGAAAGAAATGGTTGAAGGTCTTTGCCAAGGAGTTATTTCCTCACATTAGGCGGCCAAAGTACTGCAGTTTCAGTTTCAATATCAGTCCTTTCAATTAATATTCAGGACTGATTCCCCTTAGGATTGACCAGTTGCATATTGATCACTCTACAATACAGCCTAGAGAGTATCACTCAATCAGAACAACAAAAAGAAAAATTTGAAAAATGAGCATAGTTCAAGGGACCTCTTGCGTAACATGAAGTGTACTAACACATGTCAGAGAGAAAACAGAGGAAAAAATGAAAGACACATATTTGAAGAAAGAAATGGTTGAAAACTTTCCTAACCTGTTAAACAAAAAAGACATTCAAGTCCAGGAAGCACAGAGTCCCAAACAAGATGAATCCAAAGAGAGTCACACAATGATGCCAGTGAAAATGTCAAAAATTTTTTAAAGAGAGAAACTTAAAAGCAGCAAGAGCAAAACAACAAGTTACTTATAGGGGAACCCTCATAAGACTATCAGTTGACTCTTCAGCATAAATTTGAAAAGCTGGAGGGAGTGGCATGACTTATTCAAAGTATTGAAAGAAAAAAAAAAGACAAACTTCCCATCAAGAATACTCTATCTGTACCATCTTTCTAGAATCCATATATTTAATATATGTATTTATAATACATATTTGTCTTTCTCTTTCTGACTTACTTCACTCTGTGTAATAGGCTCTAGGTTTATCCACCTTATTAGAAGTGAATCAGATATGTTCCTTTTAATGGCAGCGTAATATTCTGTTGTGTATATGTACCACAACTTCTTTATCTATTCATCTGTTGATGGACACATCTATGTTGCTTCCACATCCTAGCTATTGTAAACCATGTTGCAATGAATGTTGAGACGCATGTGTCAGAACAGCAGTGGAAATAGAGACAGAGAGAACAGACGTATGGACACAGGAGGGGAAGGAGAGGTTGGGATGAATTGAGAGAGTAGCCTTAAACATATACGTTACCATATGTAAAATTTGACAGCCAGTAGAAATTTACTGTACGATGCAGGGAGCTCAGATCCAGGGCTCTGTGACACCCTAGAGGGGTGGATATGGTGAGAGGTGGGAGGGATGTTCAAGGGGGAGAAGACATACATGTGACTATGGCTGATTCATGTTGATATATGACAGAAACACAATTCCATAAAGCAATATCCTCCAATGAAAGTAAATACATTTTTTAAAATAAAAAAAAACATACTCTGTCTGGAAGTTTATCATGAAGACTTCCCTGAACAAGCAGAAGCTGAAGTATTTCATCACTCTAAACTGACCCTATAAGAGATGTTTCAGAGATTTGTTTAAACAGGAAAAAATATAGCTAGAAATAGGAAAATTGTGAAAGAAACAACTCACCAGTAAAAGTAAAAATGTAATCAAGATAGTGGGTCAACTACCTGTATAGCTAATATGAAAGTTAAAGGAAAAAACTAAAGAAGTTCAACATCACTAATTACCAGGGAAATGCAAATCAAAACCACAATGATTTATCATCTCGAACCTATCTAAATAGCTATCATCAAAGAGACAACAAACAACAATTGTTGATGAGGATGTGAAGAAAAGGGAAACCTCATGAATTGTTGGTGAGATCATACATTGGCATAGCCATTATAAAAAAACAGTATGAAGATTCTTCATAAAACAAAAATAGAATTATCTTAAAAATCTAGCAAATCCACTTCTGGATATTTATCAGAAGAAAACAAAAACATTAACACAAAAAGACATATGTACCACTGTATTCATTGCAGAATTATCCATAATAGCCAATAATCTATGTGCCCATTGATAAATGGATAAAAGAAGATGTGGTATGTATACACAATGGATGGAATATTTCTCAGCCATAAAACAAAATGAAATTGTGCCATTTGCAAAACATGGATGAACCTAAAGAGTATTATGCTAAGTGAGCTAATAAGTCAACAGAAAAAGACAAGTATTGTAAGATTTCAGTTGTCTGTAAATATATAGAACCAACCAAACAAAAAGGATGCTTATAAGTACAGAAAGCAAACTAGTATTTGCTAGAAGGGAAATGTGTTGCGGGAGTGGGTGAAATATTTCAAGGGGGTTAAGAGACACAAGCTGCCAGTTACAAGATAAATAAGTCACAGGGATGTAACACACAGCATAGGGAATATAGTAAATAATACTGTAGTAATTTTATATTGCAACTAGACTTGTCATAGTAATCATTCCATAATCTGATTGTCAGATCACTGTTACACAAGTGAAAGTAATGCAATATCATACGTCAACTATACTTCAGTAAAAAAGCAGGTAAAGAGAGAATATAAATGTAAAAAAAGTACTTTTGCATGAAGGTATGCAATTTCTTGATAAGTTCAGAAACTAACAAAAGGCAAAAAGAATACCTGGTTAGCAAGTGAAGTAGCTACAGATTGAATCAGAAAGGTTATGTGTCTGCTTTTTGCTTATCCTGTTTTGAAGCTCTGTCTTTTGACGTGTACAAATATTTAGACTGCTTACGTTATTCTGTTGGTTCGTCCTTCTATCATTATGTAATAATCCTCTTCTCTAGTAACTGTTTTCACTCCAAGTTTGCCATGTTCCCCTTGTTTTCCCTGCTCTTTTAGATATTTCACCATTCCTGAGTTTTAATATTTGCACAATATCACTTTTCCCATTCTTTTATTTTTCAAACCATATGTGTTGCTGAATTTTAAATGAGTTTTTTTAAAAATAAGTGTTAATAGTAGGGCCATTTTTAAACTGATTTTACCCATTTCTATCTTCTGATTGGTGCATTTGGACACTTCTAATTACTGGAATGTTGGTTCTGAAGTTTATATCCTGATTTATAGTGGTAGTACAATGCTAAATACGTTGTCAGCATTCAAAAACCTTAGAATGAGTGATTCTATTTTATGTCCCATGCAGATTGTTAAGGAGAATAAGATCTACAGCTCAAACTTAGAAATTACCATCCTGGATGAAACCAGCAGTGTGACGCCGCCAAGCACGCAGAGACAGGCAGATGCTCATCTCGGCTTCTGTGCTTCACCACTTAAATCTGCTTGACCCTGGATATTAACAATTCTTTCTGGGCTGCCATATACTGATTCTGCGTACGAAGGGCAGGACACATGGAGATAATTCCACAGTTATGATTCACCTTTTCCTTCTACCACACCATGGTGATGACTATTATGGTCCTTTTAACTCTGAGATTTTATCATTTGTCAAGACAGGTACTCTGAACTAATGTTTGACTACTTATTTTAGTTTCTTAGTGGCTTAGAAATAGAGGTTTAATTAAACTTCTTTTCAAATTGAAGAGGTACTTAACTGCAAGGATATATTTTGCCAAAAAAAATTTTTGGAGCTTCTGTAAAACCAAAATTCTATATGGTAACTAGAAACCACCTTAATTTAAATGGAAGTAATCACATTAGAAAGATGATAATATTTGCAGGAGCTTTTGATCTGAA
>SJYC01018990.1:0-20438 GCA_006408675.1 Madoqua kirkii | reverse complement strand
TCAGACCACCTGACCTGCCTCTTGAGAAATCTGTATGCAGGTCAGGAAGCAACAGTTAGAACTGGACATGGAACAACAGACTAGTTCCAAATAGGAAAAGGAGTACGTCAAGGCTGTATATTGTCACCCTGCTTATTTAACTTATATGCAGAGTACATCATGAGAAATGCTGGGCTGGAAGAAGCACAAGCTGGAATCAAAATTTCCAGGAGAAATATCAATAACCTCAGATATGCAGATGACACCACCCTTATGGCAGAAAGTGAAGAGGAACTAAAAAGCCTCTTGATGAAAGAGAAAGAGGAGAGTGAAAAAGTTGGCTTAAAGCTCAACATTCAGCAAAGATCATGGCATCTGATTCCATCATTTTATGGCAAATAGATGGGGAAACAGTGGAAACAGTGTCAGACTTTATTTGGGGGGCTCCAAAATCACTGCAGATGGTGATTGCAGCCATGAAATTAAAAGATGCTTACTCCTTGGAAGGAAAGTTATGACCAACCTAGATAGCATATTCAAAAGCAGAGACATTACTTTGCCAACAAAGGTCCATCTAGTCAAGGCTATGGTTTTGCCAGTGGTCATGTATGAATGTGAGAGTTGGACTGAGAAGAAAGCTGAGTGCTGAAGAATTGATGTTTTTGAACTGTGGTGTTGGAGAAGACTCTTGAGAGTCCCTTGGACTGCAAGGAGATGCAATCAGTCCATTCCAACAGAGATCAGCCCTGGGATTTCTTTAGAAGGGATGATGCTAAAGCTGAAACTCTAATACTTTGGCCACCTCATGCAAAGAGTTGACTTATTGGAAAAGACCCTGATGCTGGGAGAGACTGAGGGCAGGAGAAGAAGGGGATGACAGAGGATGAGATGGCTGGATGGCATCACCAACTCGATGAACATGAGTTTGCGTGAACTCTGGGAGCTGGTGATGGACAGGGAGGCCTGACGTGCTGGGATTCATGCAGTCACAAGGAGTTGGACAGGACTGAGCAACTGAACTGAACTGAATACTTTCTTACTTTCTGTGGACTGTTTCTTTCTTTCTTAATCTATCAGTTAGTACATACATTTTCAATTTTACGTTTTTTTTAATCTTGTGGCTAACGTTTTTGGTGTCAAATCTAGAATCTGTTGTCTAACCAGGAATTACTCCTATATTTTCTTTGAAGGTTTATAGACTTAGCTCTTATATTTTGGGCTTGTTGTTGTTGTTCAGTTGCTAAGTCATGTCCAACTCGTCACGCCCCTATGGCCTGCAGCACACCCGCCATCCCCGTCCTTCACTTTTTCCAGGAATTGTTTCAGATTCATGTTTATTGAGTCAGTGATGCTATCTAACCATCTCATCCCCGTTGCCCTCTTCTCCTTTTGTCTTCAATGGTTCCCAGTATCAGAATCTTTTCCAATAAGTCAGGTCTTCACATCAAGTGACCAAAGTACTGGAGCTTCAACTTCAGCATCAATCTTTCCAATGAATATTCAGGGTTAATTTCCCTTAGGATTGACCAGTTAGATCTCCTTATTGTCCAGGGAAATTTCAAGAGTCTTCTCCAACACCACAGTTCAAATCATCACTTCTTCAGCATTCAGCCTTCTTTGTCATCCAGCTCTCACATCTATACATGACTACTAGAAAAACCACAGCTCTGACGATGCAGGTCTTTGTCGGCAAAGTGATGTTTCTGCTTTTTAATATACTATCTAGGTTTGTCATAGCTTTCCTTCCAAGGAGCAAGTGTCTTCTAATTTCATGGTTGCAGTCACCATCTGCAGTGATTCTGAGCCCAATAAACGAAAATCTGTTACTGCTTCTACTGTTTCCCCTGTTTACCATGAAGTAATGCAATCGAATGCCATGATTTTAGTTTTTTGAATGTTGAGTATCAAGCCAGCTTTTTTCACTCTCATCTTTCACCTTCATCAAGAGATTCTTTAGTTCCTCTTAATTTTTAGCTATTAGAGTGGTTTTTATCTGCATATTTGAGGTTGTTGATATTTCTCCCAGCAATCTTGTTTCCAGCTTGGATTAATCCAGCCCAGCATTTCCCATGATGAACTCTCCATAGAAGTTAAATAAGCAGGATAACAAAATGCAGCCTTGTCATACTCCTTTCTGAGTTTTGAATCAGTCCATTTTTCCATGTCTGGTTCTAACTGTTGTGTCTTGACCCTCATAAAGGTTTCTCAGGAGGTCAGTAAGGTGGTCTGGTATTCCCGTCTCTTAAATAATTGTTCACAGTTGGTTGTGATCCACGAAGTCAAAGGTTTTCACATAGTTAATGAAGCAGAAGTAGATGTTTTTTCTGAAATTCCCTTGCTTTCTCTATGATCCAGTGGATTCTGGCAATTTGATCACTGGTTCCTCTGGGTTTTCTAAATCCATCTTGTACATCTGGAAGTTCTCAATTCACATACTGCTGAAGCCTAGCTTGAAGGATTTTGAGCATATCCTTGCTAGCATGTGAGAAGAGCACAACTGTATCATAGTTTGAACATTCTTTGGCATTAGTCTTCTTTGGGATTGGAATGAAAACTGACTTTACCCGTCCTGTGGCCATTGTTGAGTTTTCCAAACTTGTTGACATATTGAGTGCAGCATTTTAACAGCAGCATCGTTTAGAATTTGAAATAGCTCAGCTGGAATTTCATCACCTCTACCTGCTTTGTTCATATTAATGCTTCCTACGGCCCCCTTGATTTCACACTCCCAGATGTCTGGCTCTAGGTGACTGACCTAGAGCTATCACGGCTATCTGCGTTATCTAGTATAGTTCTTCTGTGTATTCTTGCCACCTCTTCTTAATCTCTTCCACTTCTATTAGATCCTTACTATTTCTTTGCTGGATCGAGCCCATTTTGCATGAAATGTTCCTTTGGTATCTCCAGTTTTCTTTAAGAGATTTCTAGTCTTTCCCAATATATTGTTTTCCTCTATTTCTTTGCACTATTCACTTAAGAAGGTCTTCTTATGTTATGCCTCTTTGCTACTCTCTGGAACTCTGCATTCAGTTCAGTATACCTTTCCCTTTCTCCTTTACCTTTCACTTCTCTTCTTTCTCAGCTATTTTTAAAGCCTCATCAGACAACCACTTTGCCCTCTTTCATTTCTTTTTGGGGGTGATTTTGGTTACTGCCTCCTGTAAAATGTTACAAATCCCTCTCTATAGTTCTTCATGCACACTGTCTACCAGATCTAATTCCTTGACTCTATCCATCACCTCTACTATATAATCATAAGGGCTTTGATTTAGGTCACACCTGAATGGCCAAATGTTTTTTCCTACTTTCTTCAATTTAAGTCTGAATTTTTCGATAAGGAGCTCATGACCTGAGCCACAGTCATCTCCAGGTCTTGTTTTTGCTGACTGTATAGAGCTTCTCCATCTTTGACTGCAGAGAATATAAATGATCTGATTTCAGTATTGACCACCTGGTGATGTCCATGTATAGAGTTGTCTCTTATGTTGTAGGAAGAGGGTGTTTTTCATGACCAGTCTGTTCTCTTAACAAAACTCTGCTAACTTTTGCCCTGCTCCATTTTGTACTCCAAGGCCAAACTTGCCTATTACTCCAGGTATCTCTTGACTTCCTACTAGGATCCTTTAAAACAGCATGTTAGCTAGCATTTTTTAGATACTATTTTTGAACAATTTTAAAAGAACATTAGATTTACAGAAAAATTATGAAGATAACATAGAATGACCCAGTTCAGTTCAGTTGCTCACCTATGTCCAACTCTTTGCGACCCCATGAATCACAGCACACCAGGCCTCCCTCTCTATCACCAACTCCTGGAGTTTACCCAAACTCATGTCCATCGAGTCTGTGATGCCATCCAGCCATCTCATCCTCTGTCATCCCCTTCTTCTCCTGCTCCCAATCCCTCCCAGCATCAGAGTCTTTCCCAAAGAGTCATCTCTTCGCATGAGGTGGCCAAAGTATTAGAGTTTCAGCCTCAGCTTCAGTCCTTCCAATGATCTCCTTTAGGACGGACTGATTGGATCTCCTTGCAGTCCAAGGGACTCTCAAGAGTCTTCTCCAACACCACAGTTCAAAAGCATCAATTCTTCTAAACTCAGCTTTCTTTATAGTCTAACTCTCACATTCATACATGACCACTGGCAAAACCATAGTCTTGACTCAATATACCCAAAAAACAAGATCTCTATTATTTGTATCTTACATTGGCATGGTTCATTTGTTACAATTAATGGACCAATGTTGATACATTATGATTAAATACAGTTCAGGCTCCATTCAGGTGTCCTTCGCTTTTACCCAATGTCTATTTTTCTATTCCTGGATCCTCTCTAGAATACCATAGGGCAGTTAGCCATCAAGTTCCCTCACACTCCTTTTGGCAGTGACAGTTTCTCAGACTTTCATCATTTCTGGTTACCTTAACCAGTTTTGAAAGATACTAGACAGGTATTTTATAGATGTTACTCATATAGGAGTTGTCTGGTGTATTTTTTTTTTTCACAATTAGACTGAAGTTACAGATTTGGGAGAGGAAAATCAAAAGGAACGTGCCATTTTCATCTGCTGATATTGGAATCTTGATCACTTGATTGAGGTAGTTAATATTTGTTAGGTTTCTCTGCTGGTAACTTATACTTTCCCCCTTTCTCCATACTGTACTCTTTAGAAGGAAGTCACTATGAGCTCTCAAACTTAAGAGTAGAGAGTTATGCTCCTTCTTAAAGGCAAAATATTTACCCAAGTTATTTGGAATTGTTTTGCATAGGAGATTTGCCTATAATTTATCTTGTAATAAAATCATTAACAATAATTACAATTAGCTTCCCTACTGAGTGGTGCCAATTTGTGTTCTATGCTACTTCCTAACTCAGATGTATGTATTATATACATGTGTATGTATATTTTTTAAATTCCGCTTTATTTTATATTAGCTAGCTAATGGACAGGGAAGCCTGGTAGGCTGCAGTCCATGGGGTCACTAGGAGTTGGACACAACTGAGTGACTTCATTTTCACCTTTCACTTGCACGCATAGGAAAAGGAAATGGCAACCCACTCCAGTGTTCTTGCCTGGAGAATCCCAGGGATGGCAGAGCCTGGTGGGCTGCCATCTCTGGGGTCGCACAGAGTCAGACACGACTGAAGCGACGTAGCAGCAGAAGCAGCTAAAATTAGCTAGCTAAGTCACATGTGAGAGTTGGACTATGAAGAAGGCTGAGCACTGAAGAATTGATACTTTTGAACTGTCATGTTGGAGAAGACTCTTGAGAGTCCCTTGGACTGCAAGGAGATCCAACCAGTCCATTCTGAAGGAAATCAGCCCTGGGATTTCTTTGGAAGGAATGATGCTAAAGCTGAAACCAGTACTTTGGCCACATCATGCGAAGAGTTGACTCACTGGAAAAGACTCTGATGCTGGGAGGGATTGGAGGCAGGAAGAGAAGGGGACAGCAGAGGATGAGATGGCTGGATAGGCATTACAGACTCGATGGACATGAGTCTGAGTGAACTCCGGGAGTTGGTGATGGACAGGGAGGCCTGGCGTGCTGCGATTCATGGGGTCGCAAAGAGTCAGACACGACTGAGTGAATGAACTGAACTGAAGTCACATTAGTAATGTCTGACTCTTTGTGACCCAGTGAACTGTAGCCGTGCAGGTTCTTTTATCCCTGGGATTCTCCTGGCAAGAATACTGGAGTGGGTTGTCATGCTCTCCTCCAGGGGATCTTCCCTATCCAGGGATCAAACCCATGTTTCTTATGTCTCCCGCTTTGGCAAGCAGGTCCTTTGCCACTTTATCTCAGCTTTATTTTCATATTTCAAGATTGCATATTATCTCTTTTCTCATATTTTTATTTACAATCTTTTTGTCTTATTTTAAGTTAAAAAAAAAGGATATTCTAGATTCTTAAACTTTTCTGTTTCTAGATTTATGTCTTTAATACATTTTATTTATTATTGTACCTGGGAATATGGATGCATTTCCTCTGTGTTTTTAGTTTGTCTCAGAACAATTTTTATTGCTTAGATTAATCTATCTTTCTTTTTTTTCCTTCTTTTTCTACTTTGATACTCCATTGCTTATTTAAACTTCTGCATTTCATTCCATTTTCTGATGGTTGTAATTCTCTTACTAAAGCATATACTTCTCTTTTCCTGATGAACACCTCAATTTCTTTAATACTTATGTCTCCTTCTCTTATATGTTAAGAACCTTGGCTGACTTTTAACTCCTTTGTTCTCCACAACAACTCACCTCAGCAGTTTTGATGTGACGTTAAGTTGTAGATTAGATGTTGTAGATATATTTCCTTTTAGTTACTGTTTACTAAAACAAATAATATTTATTAATGTCCTTACTTTTTATAATTATTGCTTCTTTGTGGACTAACATAATCTCATTAGGGAATATGCTTAAAATAATACTAGATGCAGTCTGTGAGTAATAAGGTGAAAAGATTTTTATTTTGCCCCATCATTTGAAGTATCTATTTCCTGGGTAATCTAGACTCCTTTCCTTTTCCAGCTCTACCAACAACATGTGATCTCATTGTTTTATTGATTTTGAGAAACTTGGGTCCTATCTTCTGCCTGTGGCTTTATAGGTAATTGGTTTTCCACTCTGGAAGCCATTTATTAAACTTCATTCTGCTGTGTCTGGATGTATGTTTTATTTATCTCCTTATTGTGGGCTGCTACACTCTGAAACCATTTTTAATCCAAAGTCATGTGTTTTTCTTTAGTTCTGGAAAACACTCACTCTTTTTTTCAAAGATTACCTTCCTACATTGCTTTTTCAAATCTATCTTTCTGGGATGTTTGCTCTGTAATTTGATCTATTTCTTTAATTTTTTTTCAAATATGTTCTGTCTACTTATGCCATCCTGTTAATCTGGATAATCTTCTCAACATGATTTTCCAGCCCATTAATTAATTCTTTGGAGCTATTCTGCTATTTAAATTTTTATAGAACCTTTGACTTAAATAATTACCTGTTTCACATCCAATATTTCTAACTGGTTCTTCCTTAAACACATCTGCTCTTTTTTTCATGTTTGCATAAACCTTTCCTTATTTCCCTCAGGATATGTTTTATGCTTATTCAAAGCTCCTTTTTCTGCTCCATTAGCTTTGCTTTCTCTACTATGTATTTCTTGTTGTTATTGCTTTATATCGTTGTCATCAAATATTTTGTGATCTTTTAATTTTATTATGGTCTTATTGACATTCCTTTTACAAGGTCAGCTCCCTCAAATTATAATCTTCATATCTGAGAAGGGTGTTGTCTATCCTGGCCTTATTCTTCCAGCTGTGATTTGAAAGGAAGGGAACTACATTTTACGTAGGTTATCTATTAATATAATCTGCTTAGGGCTTCCCTGGTGGCCCAGGGTTAAAGAATCCTCCTGCTAATGCAGGAGACACATTCTCTTTCTGGGTAGGGAAGATCTCCTAGAGAAGAAAGCAGCAATTCATTCTGGTATTCTTGCCCAGGAAAACCCATAGACAGAGGAGCCCAGCAGGCTACAGTCCATGGGATCAGAAAAGAGTGGGACGTGACTGAGCAACTAAGCAGCAGTACCAACATGATCTGCTTAACCATTTCCACCATTTCTACTCTTTTCCTGGACTCTGTTCTCCCCTATGACATCATTAGTTACAGCATCCAGACTCTGTTTTATACAGAGACATTCACCTTTTATGGTACTTATCCAGCCCATGATGAAGAAAGAACACGGGGAAAGGGCTCATGGTCAATTATCCAAACCAGTAGATCCTAAAGATAATCAACCCTGAATATACACTGGGAGGACTGATGCAGAAGCTGAAGCCGCAGTGCTCTGGCCACCTGTTGCGAAGAGCTGACCCGCTGGAAAAGAACCTGATGCTGGGAAAGATTGAGGGAAGGAGGAGGAGGGCTCACTGGAGGGTAAGGTGGTTGAACGGCATCACTGACTCTATGAAAATGAGTCTGAGCAAACTCCAGGAGACAGTGAAGGACAGGGAAGCCTGGTGTGCTGCAGTTAATGGGGTCACAAAGCAGTGGACATGGCTGAGCAACTGAACAACAACAATAACTACATATTGATTGTCTAGTTCCTTTAGAGTGTAAATTTCTAGAGGGGGAGTTTTGTATTGTTTAGTAATATCTTCAGCACTTAGAACAATGCCTGGCCTAGAGCAGTCACTTCATCAATATCTGTTGGATGGGTGAACATCTACCCCATCAGGCTTCTAGGTCAACTTTATGTGACTCAATCATGCCTAGGTCTCATTACAGCCTTCTTGATTATGCTACGCATGGGGTAGATCTCATGATCCAAGGTAGGGTGTTGAGGCAGTGTATGAATACTTATTTCAACCTCTTTCTTTTTAGGGCTCTGAGGATATGGTTTTTGCCAGCCAAATTTTGCATCACTAAGTTGGAATTGTACTCAGATGCAGCCAAGTCAATTCCCTACCAGGTTGTGACTTCCAGCCTGGGCTTCACAAGGCAACCTGAAAAAGAGACAGTGGTACACCTGAGAGCCTTCACTCAGCTCTTCCATTGTTGCTCCAGGTTGCCATTTCTTCCATGTAAAAAGTAACTGTGGCTAATTCATGTTGATGTTTGACAGAAAACAACAAAATTCTGTAAAGCAATTATCCTTCATTTAAAAATAAACGAGTGAAGTTGCTTAGTTGTGTCCAACTCTTTGCAACTGTAGCCTACCAGGTTCCTCCATCCATGGGATTCTTCAGGCAAGAATACTGGAGTGGGTTGTCATTTCCTTCTCCAGGAGATCTTCCCAACCCAGAGATTGAACCCAGGTCTCCCACATTGTAGACTGATGCTTTACCGTCTGAGTCCCACAACTCAGAGGCTTTAAGACTCCTGAGGAATGTTTACAGTTTTGTGCCACTTGCTACAAGAAACTCCACAGTCCTCATATGAGTGATAACTTCTCTAGCATCTGCCAGATTCAGTATGGAAGACAGAGTCAGCTAATTTGCCTTTGTGGTGAGTAACACAAACTCCAAAATCTACTTTTGATATAAATTCAAGCAAAGAGAGAACTGATTACAATGAAAAATACTAAGTTATTTTGGAGGTGATATGGCCAAAAAATGTGTGGGTAATACAAGGAATATGAGTTAAGACAGAAATTATGAATATGGTAGGTGAATAACTAATGCTTTGAACATAGTAGATGCTCAGTGAAAAACTGTAGGATGACTGGAATAAGTGAATGGTGCTTTAAATATGAATTTCTGAATTGGGATATTGGATCCTTTTCTGACTGACCGGGGATGGCACAAAAGATCCATAAACATGCAGTTACTTGCATAAAGATGCAAGAGCAAGCTACTGAGCACAACCTGTTGAGCCCTTCCAACAACAAGACTCCTGGACCTCAGTACTATGTCCAGCATGTCCAATATCTATGGTACTGTTAGCCTTTCTGCTATCTGCAGGAAACACGGATCTAAATGAGGACAAAAACCTAGAAACTGGAAATCACTTAAAATTTCCAGATGTATCATGCATGAGACCTGATAAATGGATCGCAAGCCAGAGTGCGGCAGAAAGCAAAAGGGGAATATCCTGGTGCTATCAGCGAGCACAGGAGTGCTCAGGCCCCTGGAAGAGGGAGCTGATCTTGGCTCCACCATACTGAGCTTTCTCATCTCCAGGTACCAAGTTATTCATGCAATAAAAATTTGCTCATAGAACTATATTTTCGAAGCTCCTGAACACCCAGTCTAAGTAGTCTATTGCCTTAAGGAAACATGGAAAGTTTAAAAGAAAGGAAGCATTCTAATTTTCAGAATATCTCCTCTCACTCTGTACAACCTTATTTTTCTATTGTGTTGATGTATTCATGCCTCTCATGGGCTCTATGATTGAGTGTAATTTCTAACTTCTGTGACTTACCACAAGGGGAGAATACCATAGTAAATCAGGATGCATTAGACCACAGAAAATGAACAAGTGATATAGATCCTGTGGGATAGAGCCATACAGTCAATATCAGAGACTACTGGTTTCCTGGCTACTTCTATGACCGTGGGGAATTCCTCTATCTGAATTTCAGTAAAATCATCAATAAAGGAAGGTAGGTAGGTTAGGTAATCTCAGAGGCTCCTTCTGTTTGACATTTTAGTTTATTTTTGCCAGTGTTCTTTCCATATAAGCTTCATTATTAAGAAGACTAACTGGGGCTTCCCAGGAGGCTCAGTGGTAAAGAAGCCACCTGTCAATGCAGGGGACACGGGTTCAAGCTCCAACCTGGGAAGATCCCACAGCTGCAGAGCAACTAAGCTCATGCACCACAGCTGTTGAGCCTGCGCTCTAGAGCCGGCGAGCTGCAACCGCCGAAGCATGCGAGCCCCGGAGCCCATGTTTCCAGCCAAGAGAAATCACCACAATGGGAACCCTGAGCACCGCAGCTACAGAGCAGCCCTGCTCGCCACAACCAGAGAAGAGCCTATAAAGCAGTGAAGAGCTAGCACAGCCAAACATGTCTAAATAAACAAATTGTTTTTGTTCTTTTTTTTAAAAGGAAGACAAATTTGGAGATGCAAACCATTTCTTAGTCATTTTACACATTGCCAAGACTGAGAACTCTGTACTGATTGTGAGGCTTATTTTCCATTGTTTTCCTCATCCTTTCTTAGACCTCTGTTGTTGAGGTCCAAGTAGACCTCTTGACCCACTGAGCTGCAGTCAAATAAATATACGTACACATGCACACACACACACACACACACACACACACACACACACTGATTTTCAGTAGTCTATTGCTTTAAGGAAACATGGAATCTAATAGTTCAGTTTTGCTTGATAATATCATTGAAAAAGCCAAAAAGAGTTCCAGGAAAACATCTACTTCTGCTTTGTTGACTATGCCAAAGCCTTTGACTATGTGGATCACAATAAACTGTGGAAAATTCTGAAAGAGATGGGAA
Organism: Madoqua kirkii; assembly: GCA_006408675.1. Classification (NCBI taxonomy): domain Eukaryota; kingdom Metazoa; phylum Chordata; class Mammalia; order Artiodactyla; family Bovidae; genus Madoqua; species Madoqua kirkii. Next base: position 9,504 of record SJYC01018990.1, on the reverse strand, counting down.
TATCAGACCACCTTACCTGCCTCCTGAGAAATCTGTATGCAGGTCAGGAAGCAACAGTTAGAACCAGACATGAAACAACAGACTGGTTCCAAATTGTGAAAGGAGTACGTCAAGTCTGTCTATTGTCACCCTGCTTATTTAACTTCTATGCAGAGTCCATCATGAGAAATGCTGGACTGGAAAAAACACAAGCTGGAATCAAGATTGCCAGAGAAATATCAATCACCTCAGATATGCAGATGACACCACCCTTATGGCAGAAAGTGAAGAGGAACTAAAACGCCTCTTGATGAAAGTAAAAGAGGAGAGTGAAAAAGTTGGCTTAAAGCTCAACATTCAGAAAACAAAGATCATGGCATCTGGTCCCATCACTTCATGGGAAATAGATGAAGAAACAGTGGAAACACTGAGAAACTTTATTTTTGAGGGATCAAAAATCACTACAGATAGTGACTGAAGCCATGAAATTAAAAGACGTTTTTTCCTTGGAAGGAAAGTTATGACCAAACTAGACAGCATATTAAAAAGCAGAGACATTACGTTGCCGACAAAGGTTCATCTAGACAAAGCTATGGTTTTTCCAGTGGTCATGTATGGATGTAAGAGTTGGAGTATAAAGAAAGCTGAGGGCCAACGAATTGATGCTTTTGAACTGTGGTGTTGGAGAAGACTTTTGAGAGTCCCTTGGACTGCAAGGAGATCCAACCAGTCAATCCTCAAGGAAATCAGTCCTGAAGGCAATGGCATCCCACTCCAGTAATCTTGCCTGGAAAATCCCATGGATGGAGGAGCCTGGTAGGCTGCAGTCCATGAGGCTGCTGAGAGTCGGACACAACTGAGTGACTTCATGCTGACTTTTCACTTTATGCATTGGAGAAGGAAATGGCACCCCACTCCAGTATTCTTGCCTAGAGAATCCCAGAGACGGGGGAGCCTGGTGGGCTGTGGGGTTGCACAGAGTTGGACACGACTGAAGCGACTTAGCAGCAGCAATAGCAGATTCTGAAACTGAAACTCAGGTGGCCAATACTTTGGCCACCTGATGGGAAGAGCTGACTCATTAGAAAAGACCCTGATGCTGGGAAAGATTGAAGATGGGAGGAGAAGGTTATGACAGAGGATGGGATGGTTGGATGGCATCACTGACTCGATGGACATGAGTTTGAGCAAGCTCTGAGAGTTGGTGATGGACTGGGAAGGCTGGTGTGCTGCAGTCCATGGGGTCACAAAGAGTCAGACACAACTGAGCGACTGAACTGATCCAACTCTAGGTAATCTGCTAGGCAGTGTGGAAGTAATTGCATCTTAGTTGGACTGATAGAGAAGAGTATGATCTAGAAGAAGACACATGACTGGACAAAATTTAAGGAATTTATCCCCTTTCAGGTAGCAGTTGAGATAATGATTTTTTGAATGGATTTGAGGCAAAGGTTCAGCAAGTTCAACCACAAAGGGAAAACAATGATTGGGGTTTACTAGTGAAAGGCTAAAATATGTCTCCAGAAGTGATCCCTCCAAACTGAGAGCATCATGGAAAAATTTTACTACATCAGAAGAAGTTTATACTTTGGAGCTTTGTCTTTGCTGCCACTGTTAAAGGGATTCTTGTCTTGATCCAGCCAGACAGAACATTCTCTCTCGTCCTCTACTTGGACAACCAATTAAGTTGTCAGTTCCAAATTTAGACAGAGGCTTGAAATAAGCTTAATTAAAGTTAAAAGGATTGGGTTATTGAGTAAAATTTCCACTCACCATCTTTTGTTTTGGGAAGTAGAGAATTCCATTATCAAGCTGGCCTATTGTTAAATGAGGTAGAAAGCTGAGTTAGGTAGCAGTGGGAGGCCAAGCTGATGATTGTGTTGCCACCAAAATTAAAGACAGGACCAAAAACAGCCAGGCAACTCTGCCAAAACAACAACAACAACAAAAATTAGAACCTGAAAGCCTCTTCTGATTTCTCAGTGGAGAGATTATAATAATAGGTAAATGATGTTTCCTTCTCGAGACTGTTTTAAACCTATATTTTTAGAAGCTGTTTCATGTAGAGAAGACCACGGCCACGGGTACCTAGTTTTTAATCCAGGCTCTTTGATGTCCTGGTTTTGTAAACTAAGGCAACTAAGGAAACTTCTCTGAATCTTGGTTTCTTTAAGACATGGCTAATGATACTTCCATCTCACAGCTGTTGTAAAAATTTTAAATAGTGTTAGTCCGTTGCTTGGTGTACACAGCTGAGCAATTCAGATTCCACAGCTAACATCTCTTCAGTTCAATGGAAAGTGCAAATCAAAATGCTGGAAATTAACATTCAAGGAGTGTCTTGTTTAAACATAAGATAAATTTGCTACAGACCATTTTATAAAGTAAATAATTCTGCTACGAAGTGGTTAGTCACTTATTGTTCAAGGTTAGATTTTTTATTAATGAGATTTTCTTAAAACAGGAGAATGCATCAGCATTTTTATTAATAAGACATGATTCAAATAAATGATGCCCTGAGTCTTTGCACCAGAGACAGTTTGACCTGAGGATCTACAGGTTAAAACTGTCTTTCACAAAGACTGCAATAAATGGCTCCTCCACAGACAAGGGCTACTTGTTCTGATGCAGAAGGGGAAAAAAAAACCAGTGGTATTATCACTTTCTTTTCTCAAAAAAAAAGAAAGATGTAGAAAATGCCAAATCTTCTGTGATTTCTTTCTTGAAAAGTTCTCTACTCCAGTAAATTGCTCCTTTCTCTATATTCCCACAGCTCTTTCCTCATACTTCACTCTCCATCTGTCTAGGACAAATATCAGTAATAGCTAATGTTTAGTACATACTTACTTGTTAAACACCAGACTTGGTCTGAAGGATATGACATAAACCAACCACTTAATCATGTGTTTAAGGCTAAGAGGGCTTCCCTGATGTCTCAGTTGGTAAAGAATCCACCTGCAATGTGGGAGACCTGTGTTCGATCCCTGGGCTTGGACGATCCCCTGGAGAAGGGAAAGGCTACCCACTCTAGTATTCTGGCCTGGAGAATTCCATGGACTATATAATATAGTCCATGGGGTCGCAGAGTCAGACACAACTGAGAAACTTTCATTTTCACTTTCATAAGGCTAAGAAATAGCTGTTATTATCACTTCCTTTTATAGATGATAAAACTAAGGCACAGAGCAGCTAAGGTGTGTGCCTAAGCTTATTCAGCTGGTGGGGCTTCCTCAACGGCTCAGCAGTAAAGAATCCATCTGCAATGCAGCAGATGCAGGAGACTCAGGTTTGACCTCTGGGTAGGGAAGATGGCTTGGAGGAAGGCATGGCAACCCACTCCACTATTCTTGCCTGGAGAATCCCCATGGACAGAGGAGCCTGGTGCGCTACAGTCCGTAGGGTGGCAAAGAGTCAGACAAGACTGAAGTGACTTAGCACGCATGCATCCAGCTGGAAAGTGATAAAGCCAAGGTCTGAAGACAGACCTGGTTTGTTCCTAAACTCTGTGCTCTTAACCACGTCAAGCTGGCATTGATTCTCTGGGCCACATGTTTGAGATTCAGTCCATTGCAACTATTAGAATTATTTCCTGAGCTGTTATGACTGAATCAAGATCTGAAAGAGAAGTAATCCTGGCAATGCAGAAATGATCATTAAGAGAAGTGGAGGGGATCCAGAGAAAACATTTTTTTTCTCTCTTTGAAGCTTTTTCTAAAGGCTGCACTGGAATGAGACAAAAGTCTAGAATACCAATATGCTGATAAATTGCTTCCCAATGATGAACAAATTTGTCAACAATTCTATCTCCATATGTTATATATGAAAGAAAGTAAAATGGTCTAAGATTATCCACATGTTCTAAATGGAGGATTAGAAAGGGAACACCTACCCAGGCCCCCACCCACACCCCACTCGTGAAGGCACCTTAAGGCCCCTTGAGGATTGGTCACTGTTGACTTGTTCAGCTTCACATGTTCCCTTTTTCCTTTCAAATTCTGCCTTCCAGTTCTGTGGAAATGGATTCATTTGGCTGAAAGTGCTCCAGCCGTTTCACCCGCAGGTCACGGTACTTGCTGCTTCTGCTCCAGGCGCCCCCCCCCCCCTGCTGTCAGCCTAATTCCTCTTCCTGATTCAGGTGACCAAGTGGGCATCTCTGCACAGGAACTCTTCCCTTAGCCTTTGCCCAGGCTTGGGGCTTTGCTTCTTGTTCATATTACATGCTTTTTAGTTTCCACCAATGCCCTGCAGCTTGGTCTCCTGCCTAGAAGGTACAGGCTAAGAATACAAACTTTTGAAATGGAATCTCAGTCCTACTACTGACCAGTCACCAAACTCCGAGCAAGTTATAGATATACGCTGAGCTTCAATTTTTTATTTGTGTAATGAAAATAAAAACAGCACCTATCTCATGAGTTTCTGGTGAGGATTTGCTAAATGAAAGTCAAAGCTTAAGAACAGTCCCTGATACAGATATGGCTGCTATTATTAGGAATGGCGGTAGGCTTTCCTTAAAAGCTTGTCAGCTCAATCTGAATAGTTGGAGACCAGGATCAGAGTACATGGTCACATTGGGCTATTTTACACTTTAGGGAGATCTGGAGTCTGTGCTTCTTAGAGGACAGTTCTAATTACTGATCTCAGGGTGATGACAGAATGTACTCCTCTCGCTGGGGACCTGGATAAAACACCATCACACCTGCTCATTTGTTTTCCGGCCCAATTGCTCTCTCCCTTGAACTCTGGGTGTCAAATATCGCATCAGCATTTTCTCTGCTGACAGCAATACGAGTTAAGGGATATTGCTCCCTGGGGCACCGTTGGCTGCTTCTGGTAAACAGTGCTCCAGTGTGTTTCTTTAGTTTTACAAAGAAGCTGGGGAGAAATTGAGTTTGAGGCCCTTGGGAGTTTCGTAGCTAGAGGCAGGGCAGGGAGTTGGCTTCTTCTCTTCCTTAAGAAGAGGTTCCATTTGTTACCCTCTCCCTCTGTCCTTCTGGATAGCCCCCTCCCTCTCAGCCTGACCTTCTTTATCATCTCTACTCCTGATATCCAGAGCCCTTTGGAATACTGCTCCCTGGAAATTCTAGACTTCTAGGTTGCTGAGGGAAGTTGGCAGGGATGGGGCAGGGTCTGTCTTCTGAACATCTCCCCCTGTTCTATGCACCCCCCAAAAGTGACCTTATATAGGCCCTTTCCTTTACGCTTTTGTCCCTGTTTCCTCTGATTTAGCTGTTAGTGTGTGTACATGTGGGTGTGTATTTGACAATTATACTACTTCCTACGTAGTATAATTGCTTACTTTCAAATAAACAAGGAAGAAATATCTTTGGACCAGGAGAAAAGAAACTAAGATCCATTTTGATCCTATTTTTATATTGCCACAGCACCCTGAGCAAATCCATTTTTTAGATTCTTGGATTCCTGATTTGTTAAATTAGCATATGGGAAATCCCTCACTGGAAGTCTGCTATGAAGTTTTATAACTGTTGAAAATGTAAGACTCTTGGAAGACTGGATAGGTCAGTATGCATGAACAAAGGAACTTCCTGAGACTTATCTACCATCATATCAGCATCTCTCAATAAGCAAGATGTATAAATCTTGATTTTATGTGGCATAGAAAGTTGCCTTGTAAGGCTAGCTGGTTCAGCTCACTCTGCTGACAGCTTAACCAGGGCTCCCAGCCCCTGCGATAAGTGGAGAACATTTACAGCTTCCATGAGCCCCTTATCCTTATCTATCTGAAGGCAGACAGAATGAAGACCACAATCACAGAAAACTAACCAAAATGATCACATGACCACAGCCTTGTTTAAGTCAATGAAACTATGAGCCATGCCATGTAGGGCCACCCAAAACGGACGAGTCATGATGGAGAGTTCTGACAAAACGTGGTCCACTGGAGAAGGGGATGGCAAACCACTTCAGTATTTTTGCCTTGAGAACCCCATGAACAGGATGAAAGGCAAAATGATAAGACACTGAAAGATGAGCTCCCAGGTCGGTAGGTGCCTAATATGCTGCTGGAGAAGAGTGGAGAAATAACTCCAGAAAGAAGGAAGAGAAGGAGCCAAAGTGAAAACAACATCCAGTTGTGGATGTGACTGGGGATGGAAGTCCGATGCTGTAAAGAACAATATTTCATAGGAACCTGGGATCTTAGGTCCATGAATCAAGGTAAACTGGAAGTGGTCAAACAGATGGCAAGAGTGAAAATTGACATTTTAGGAATCAATGAACTTAAATGGACTGGAATGGGTGAATTTAATTCAGATGACCATTATATCTACTACTGTGGACAAGAATCCCTTAGAAAAAATAGAGTAGCCCTCCTAGTCAACAAAAGAGTCTGAAATGCAGTGTACAGAATGATCTCTAAAGATGTCCTTTTCATCATAGAGGACTGGAATGCAAACGTTGGAAGTCAAGATATACCTAGAGGAACAGGCACGTTTGGCCTTGGAGTACAAAATGAAGTAGGGCAAAGGCTAATAGAGTTTTGCCAAGAGAATGTACTTGTCATAGGAAGCACCCTATTCCAAAAACACAAGAGATGATGGACATGAACAAATGGTCAATACCAAAATCAGATTGATTGTAAGCTTTTCAGGCAAAGACGGAGAAGCTCTATACAGTCGGCAAAAACAAGACCAGGAGCTGACTGTGGATCAGATCATGAAATCCAAAATTGAGACTTAAATTGAAGAAAGTAGGGAAAACCACCGGACCATTCAGGCATGACCTAAATCAATGCAAAGAAAATGACAAATAGATTCAAGGGAGTAGATCTGATAGACAGAGTGCCTGAAGAACTATGGACGGAGATTTGTGACACTACATGGTGGAGGCGGTGATGAAGACCATCTACAAAAACGAGAAATGCAAAAAGGCAAATGGTTGTCTGATGAGGCCTTACAAATAGCTGACGAAAGAAGAGAAGTGAAAAGCAAAGGAGAAAAGGAATACCCATTTGAATGCAGAGTTCCAAAGAATAGCAAGGAGACATAAGAAAGCCTTCCTCAGCAATCAATGCAAATAAAAAGAAGAAAACAATAAAATGAGAAAGACTAGATATCTCTTCAAGAAAATACCAAGGGAACATTTCATGCAAGATGGGCACAAAAAAAGGACATAAATGGTATGGACATAACAGAAGCATAAGATATTAAGAAAAGGTGACAAGAATACACAGAAGAACTATACAAAAAGATCTCCATGACACAGATAACCATTATGGTGTGATCACTCACCTAGAGTCAGACATACTGGAATGCAAAGTAAAGTGGGCCTTAGAAAGCATCACTATGAACAAAGCTAGTAGAGGTGATGGAATTCCAGTTGAGCTGTTTCAAATCCTAAAAGATGATGCTGTGAAAGTGCTGCACTCAATATGCCAGCAAATTTGAAAAATTCAGCAGTGGCCACAGGACTGGAAAAGGCCAGTTTTCATTTCAATACCAAAGAAAGGCAATGCCGAAAAATGTTCAAACTAAAGCACAAGTGCACTCATCCCACACACTAGCAGAATAATGCCCAAAATTCTCCAAGCCAGGCTTCAACAGTACGTGAACTGAGAACTTCCAGATGTTCAAGCTGGATTCAGAAAAGGCAGAAGAACCAGAGATCAAACTGCCAACATCCATTGGATAATCGAAAAAGCAAGAGAGTTCCAGAAAAATATCTACTTCTGCTTTATTGATTATGCCAAAGCCTTTGACTGGGTGGATCACAAGTGTGGAAAATTCTTAAAGAGACAGGAATATCAGACCACCTTACCCGCCTCCTGAGGAATCTGTACACAGGTCAAGAAGCAACAGTTAGGATCAGACATGGAACGACAGACTGGTTCCAAATTGGGAAAGGAGTAAGTCAAGGCTGTTTATTCTCACCCTGTTTATTTAACTTATATGCAGAGTACATCATGAGAAATGCTGGGCTGGAAAAAACACAAGCTGGAATCAAGATTGCTGGGAGAAATATCAGTCACCTCATATACACAGATGATTCCACCCTTATGGCAGAAATTGAAGAACAACTAAAGAGAGCCTCTTGATGAAAGTGAAAGTGGAGAGTGGAAAAGCTGGCTTAAAACTTAGCATTCAAAAAACTAAGATAATGGCATCCAGTCCCATCACTTCATGGCAAATAGTTGGGGAAACAATGGACACAGTGACAGACTTTATTTTCTTAGGTTTCAAAATCACTGCAGATAGTGATTTTAGCCATGAAATTAAAAGACACTTGCTCCTTGGAGGAAAAACTATGGCCAACCTAGGCAGCATATTAAAAAGCAGAGACATTACTTTGCCAACAAAGTACTGTCTAGTCAAAGCTATTATTTTACCAGTAGTCATGTATGGATGTGAGAGTTGAACTATAAAGAAAGCTGAGCACCAAAGAATTGATGCTTTTGAACTGTGGTGTTGGAGAAGACTCTTGAGAGCCCCTTGGACTGCAAGGAGATCCAACCAGTCAAACCTAAAGGAAATCAGTCCTGAATATTCATTGGAATGACTGATGCTGAAGCTGAAGCTCCAATACTTTGACCACATGATGTGAAGAACTGACTCATTGGAAAAGACCCTGATGCTGGGAAAGATGGAAGACAGGAGGAGGAAAGGGACATCAGGGGATGAGATGGATGGATGGATTGCATCACTGACTCAATGGACATGAGTTTGAGCAAGCTTCAGGAGCTGGTGATGGATAGGGAAGCCTAGCATGCTGCAGTCCATAGGGTCAAAGAGTCAGACACGAAGGAGTGACTGAACTGAACTGAACTTCCCTAAGGCTATCAGCTTATTTTTCAGCAGAAACTTTGCAGGTCACAAGGGAGTGGCATAATATATTATAGTTTCTGAAATAAGGAAAAAACCTACAACCTAGGGTACTCTACCCAGCAAGGAAATCATTCAGAATTGAAAGGATGATAAAGAGTTTCCCAGATAAACAAAAACAAGTAACATGCTTCTCCATGTTCATGGCAACAGTATTTACACAGTCAAGAAACTGAAGCAATTCAATGTCCATCAACACACAAATGAGTCAGAAGATGCGGTATATGTGTATATATAATGGGCTACCACTTAGCCATAAAAAAAGAATGAAATTTTGCCATATGTGAAACATGCATACATCAGGAGGGTACTATGCACATTGAACTAGGTCTGACAGATAAAGATGACTTTGGTATGGTTTCACGTACATGTGAAATCTAAAAAATAAAATAAATGAACAAATAAATAGACATATAGATACAGAAAAACTAGTGGTTACCATCTGGGAGAGGTTCTGGAAGGCCAGATAGGTGTAGGGGGTCAAAAAGTACAACTACTATGTATACAATTAAATAAGTCACAAGGATGTAATATACAGCACAGGAAATATAGCCCCAATTCTATAACTTGGTATGGTATATAATCAATAAAATATCAAATAACTATGATGTACATCTAAAAATAAAATAATACTTTAAGCCAACTATGCTTCAACTAAAAAAAAAACAAAACAGAAAGCAGGGCTCTGTCT